>OY992896.1:72010217-72032717 GCA_963921405.1 Cepaea hortensis
TGGGGAAAATGGAGGGTGAAGGAAAATTGAAGGTGAGGAAAATTGGGGATAAACAAAGAGCCAGGCATGTTCCTCCCCGTGGCTATGATTGAGGAGTTACGTCCTCAGCAGTCGTGCATCAGTGTTCCAGCAGGGCATATTTTGTGAGTTCAGCCGAATTGGTTTCACTTCTTTACAGATATGTGCATCTGTTGGTGGGGGATACAGAGACTCATCCAGGTCATGCCGGAGGCATTCAGGCTTATCCATGGGTGGGGATGAGTTGAGGGACCAGCTCGGGTCCTCTCCTCTTGAGACCACCCGCCAACCTGTATCGGCGGTTGTTTCAGAACTGACTCCTCGGGCAAAATGCGCGCTCAATTTTGACCGGGTAAATTACCCATGATGCCCCAGCCAAGGGGGAGGGGTTCTTGTCATTGCACCAGCCGAAAATGTTGTAGGGCCGTGTCGTGTCACGCTGCTTCATTCACATCAACCCTATGTAGCAATGTGAAACTTGGACAAATCCAAATCACACTTACCCAAAATCAACACCTGAGAGATGAGATATATGAGAAGAGCTTCTAACTAAACTATCCGAGACAGAGCAAGAAATTACGTTATCCAGTTGGATCAACACCTTGCGCCATATATATTGAAAGATTAAATGATTCGGCCATCTCGTTAGAATGTATCACCATTAACTACCAGCATTGGCGCTACATCAAAGAACATCTGATACGAAAATAAGAGGCTGTCCGAGAAGAACTTGGATTGACGACATCAAAGACAATATACAAACACACGAAATGGCACTATCCAGTGCCACCCATGGAGCGCTGGAATGTCAACTATTCCTCCCCGCGACGCTTGAAAGTAAAAACCAAAAAAGTGTAAGATGATGATGCAGGTGGAACAAACCTATTATTGATGTCACCAGAGAAATTAATAGCGCGAGCGTGTTAAATACTTCAGACACGTCGACATTCGAACAAGTCAATGTAATTCATGACTGGCGTTGCATGTGTTGTTAAGTCATACAAAAATTGTTTCGTTTAATTATTATTCTCGGAATGTCCAAAAATCTTGCCATTATCAAATATTGCAGCAGTTAGGCTCGTCTTTAAACTTTCTGACAATTTTAGTCGATGGTCGTCTGTTGTGTGTCACTTTTTACTTTCCATATACTCGCACCTTGCCGTCTTGACAGACCATAGTTTATTACATTATGCTTCAAATAAATGCATAACTATGACGCATGGCGGGGACCAGAGATTGAGTTGTCCCTCTTCATAGCACAAAGTCTGGGCTGAAATGTAGAGACCATGTGTTGCCTTTTGATATCTCCTGCTTAAAAAAAGTCGCTTAACAATCAACAGGGTCGACTTCATTCCACCGGGTTTTATCCAATATGGCTCGGTCTCTTTCCGCAGCGCGGGAAGCGTCGCACAAAGCACGAACTCCGTAGCTCTATGGGCGACCCACGGGAGTCTCCGAAACATTTATTAACTCGTGAAACGAAGGACGCGGCCCAGAATCGAACCCACAACCGTCGGTGCTATCTACTCTCCTGCAGCTCACTCTATCCATCCATCATGTGCCATGCCGATAAGCGTGGGCAGTCATATTTCGCCATCTCACTCAATCACCAGAGTCGTGGATCTGCTCCGTGTTTCTGTCTTGATCATGCCACGTGGACAAGCCATCCAGGTATTTACTTCTCGGTCTTCCCTTGTCTTCTTCCCTTCGATCTTGCCAGTTGTCACCAAGTTTTCCAATTCATTTCTTCTCATAACATGCCCAAAAAATTTTGACTGTCGACCACTAATGTCTCTAATCAGTTTACGATCTTCATTTGTTTCTTGAAGGACTTGGTCATTGGGTTTTCTGACTGTCCATAGTTTTCTTTGCATTTTCCTCAGAAATCACATTTCCACGGCCATCGGATGTTTTTCAGCTCACTCTATGTCCTCATAAAATTATTGATCTCACTCTTCTCCGTATTTTAGATCTTCCCCCAATTCGTTTGCATTGTGGGTTCAACACAAGAGAGTGTCTGGTTATATCTCCCTCGGGTTTTCTAAGTGTATGTCCAGCTCACTCTATGTCCTCATAAAATTATTGATCTCACTCTGTAGTTCTCTTCTCCAAGTGTTTTAGGTACCCCTAATTCGTTTGCCTTGTGGGTTCCACACAAGAGAGTGTCTGGTTATATCTCCCTCAGGTTCTCTCACTGTGTGTCCTATCCAGCCCCAGCATGTTTCCCTCACCTCTTGGTTCACTGATATTTGTTTAGTTCTCTCCACGGTTTTCTCATTGGTTCACTGGTATTTGTTTAGTTCTCTCCACGGTTTTCTCATTGGTTCACTGGGATTTGTTTAGTTCTCTCCACGGTTTTCTCATTGGTTCACTGGGATTTGTTTAGTTCTCTCCACGGTTTTCTCATTGGTTCACTGGTATTTGTTTAGTTCTCTCCACGGTTTTCTCATTGGTTCACTGGTATTTGTTTAGTTCTCTCCACGGTTTTCTCATTGGTTCACTGGTATTTGTTTAGTTCTCTCCACGGTTTTCTCATTGGTTCACTGGGATTTGTTTAGTTCTCTCCACGGTTTTCTCATTGGTTCACTGGTATTTGTTTAGTTCTCTCCACGGTTTTCTCATTGGTTCACTGGGATTTGTTTAGTTCTCTCCACGGTTTTCTCATTGGTTCACTGGGATTTGTTTAGTTCTCTCCACGGTTTTCTCATTGGTTCACTGGTATTTGTTTAGTTCTCTCCACGGTTTTCTCATTGGTTCACTGGGATTTGTTTAGTTCTCTCCACGGTTTTCTCATTGGTTCACTGGTATTTGTTTAGTTCTCTCCACGGTTTTCTCATTGGTTCACTGGGATTTGTTTAGTTCTCTCCACGGTTTTCTCATTGGTTCACTGGGATTTGTTTAGTTCTCTCCACGGTTTTCTCATTGGTTCACTGGTATTTGTTTAGTTCTCTCCACGGTTTTCTCATTGGTTCACTGGTATTTGTTTAGTTCTCTCCACGGTTTTCTCATTGGTTCACTGGTATTTGTTTAGTTCTCTCCACGGTTTTCTCATTGGTTCACTGGTATTTGTTTAGTTCTCTCCACGGTTTTCTCATTGGTTCACTGGTATTTGTTTAGTTCTCTCCACGGTTTTCTCATTGGTTCACTGGTATTTGTTTAGTTCTCTCCACGGTTTTCTCATTGGTTCACTGGTATTTGTTTAGTTCTCTCCACGGTTTTCTCATTGGTTCACTGGTATTTGTTTAGTTCTCTCCACGGTTTTCTCATTGGTTCACTGGTATTTGTTTAGTTCTCTCCACGGTTTTCTCATTGGTTCACTGGTATTTGTTTAGTTCTCTCCAAGGTTTTCTCATTGGTTCACTGGTATTTGTTTAGTTCTCTCCACGGTTTTCTCATTGGTTCACTGGTATTTGTTTAGTTCTCTCCACGGTTTTCTCATTGGTTCACTGGTATTTGTTTAGTTCTCTCCACGGTTTTCTCATTGGTTCACTGGTATTTGTTTAGTTCTCTCCACGGTTTTCTCATTGGTTCACTGGTATTTGTTTAGTTCTCTCCACGGTTGTCTCATTGGTTCACTGGTATTTGTTTAGTTCTCTCCACGGTTTTCTCATTGGTTCACTGGTATTTGTTTAGTTCTCTCCACGGTTGTCTCATTGGTTCACTGGTATTTTTTTAGTTCTCTCCACGGTTTTCTCATTGGTTCACTGGTATTTGTTTAGTTCTCTCCACGGTTTTCTCATTGGTTCACTGGTATTTGTTTAGTTCTCTCCACGGTTTTCTCATTGGTTCACTGGTATTTGTTTAGTTCTCTCCACGGTTTTCTCATTGGTTCACTGGTATTTGTTTAGTTCTCTCCACCGTTTTCTCATTGGTTCACTGGTATTTGTTTAGTTCTCTCCACGGTTTTCTCATTGGTTCACTGGCATTTGTTTAGTTCTCTCCACGGTTTTCTCATTGGTTCACTGGGATTTGTTTAGATCTCTCCATGAGTCCCATATTAGTCCCACTATTCTGCAATGGCATCAGTTAGTGAATATTTTTAGTTTAGTTCTACGAGGGGACATTACTCTCCCTATATGGCCGTGCAGTTTATCGCCATGTGTTTGCTATCTCTCCTGATTTTTATACCACCACTCAAGTACAACTTAATTGTCCAGATAAACTCATCGAAATTTTAACATTTAGCAGGTACACGTGGAAAAAAAAATGATATACTGTATTTGATTTGTTCTTTACTTTTTCAGAATATATTCACCATACATACAAAAACATTTAACGCTTTCATTTGAAACCCCCTAGTAATTCTTTTCGTTGTGCAGGGAGTGGCCAACAGGGGCCACGGAAGTGAAAATCCAGCAACTAATTCAGGATAATGCTCGCTCGGGTGATGTGATTATCTGCACAGATGGTTCGGTGTCGAGAGGTAGGAGAAGTGCCTGGGGTTCATAGCAAAAGCTAATGGCCGACGTTTGGTGCAGGAGAGCCTGGCATATGATACCACAACATCTAGCTTAAGAATGGAGGTGGAGGCGGCCACTGCAGCTTTCCGCTGGATCGAGAATACGATACACACACACATCGTGATTGTAACTGACTCAGAAAACATGCCGAGGAGGGTGAGGACAGGCAAGCTTCGCGCAGAGTGGCTTGCTTCGCTTCGGAGGTCACGGGATGCAAGCATCGCCTGGATCTTTTCTCCGGGGCATGCCGGTGGGCTGGGGAATGAACAGGCGGACAGATTGGCTGGCTCTGCAAAACTTGGTGGAGTATTGATGCATGACAAGGCAGACGTGGTTGCGGCCTTGTGGGAGCACGTGCACACCCCGGAGGAGCAAATGGATTACCATAGTCTGGTAAGAATGAGGCAGCGAGGAGTGACGAGGGGATCTGGCCGACGCTCGCGGCTCAAAGGAAAGGCGAGACGGACATATAATCAGATTGCTACTGGTACTATTGGTGTTGGAACTTTTCGCTGGCTGCTGAGGATGGGGACGAGCGCCTATGGTAATGCCCCGAATGCTGTAATGTCGGTTCCTAAGATCAATCAATCGATCAATCAATCTTTTCTTTGTTGTCCTTGTTTCTGGCCCATCAGTACTGATTTAACATTGGAGTTAACAATTCTAAGTTTGGTGCCACGTTCACTTCCTTTAAGTTCCACAGTTAAATATTATTTATTTGTATTAATTCTCCCACTGTGATTTCTATTCATCTGGTCTGTGGTCCTTGTGAAGTGTGTAGGTGTTTGTGCTTGTTGCATCACCGCAAAATCTCAACATGCCTTTTTGTTTCATTTTATATAATATTTTAAACACGATATTGCCTGCAACAATGTTTCAAGCCTGTTATTATACCTTTCTTGTTTCAGAATCCTAGACACTGCCTTGCGATTTTTCTGATTAAAGATACAAAGCGATGATACACAAAGCCCTGCGCATACCACTTCAAAATCTATAAGAACTTGAGAAAAGAAAATCCAGTCTTTAAATAACGGCTGGATTCTGTAAAAAACAATAACTATCTTCACTTATTGCACAAGCAGAAATTGGACAATATACCAAACACAGACACCATGCTGAAATCACAAAAAGTATCTACGTCAGTACTTCTTGCGCTGATGATATCTTACAGTACAGGTGTAGGTCAGAAGCTAGGGTCAGAGATCTCGCCTTACTGCGATTATCTGCTTAGCCAGGCAGGGGGTGATCTTTACCTCCCGACCATCTTCAGCGGGTCGCCGTTCAAGATCTTCACGAAGTCTATGTCAGGAGAGATTAGTGACGGCACGCCAGTTCAAGGTAACTATCAGACATGCAGCTTATCTTTTCAAACATGTTTTTGTCTCTTCGTGTGCGAGCCGGCGTATTTAGATGGGTGTATCGGACGCGGGACATCTTGCTTATAACCGAGAGGTTTTCCGGAAGGTTGTTATGGGAGGGAGGTTCTGTAAAGGACATGCTGCTGAATGAATGAATGAATCAATGAAAGGACATATGGTCCTTGTTTCTTGCGCTTTGAACTCAAGCGTATTCCTCGCACGTACTACTACTTCTAGTGCTCTGGACTGATATGTGCGTGTAATTTTTAAAGTTAGTTGCATATTCTTCACAGGTCATCGCAGTCAACCCTAGCATTTTTTGGGCTGATCGGAATTTCTTGGCAAATTTACGTTTAGTAGTTTGCTATTGCTTTCTGAACGACCAGTACTCATACCATTGAATAAAAATAAACGCAAGGCGGTCTGCTTCCAAATCGTCAACATCTGTGTCTTGAACTCGGTATGCGAGATTGCGAATTTCGTCCGTAACCCCTTCGCCTCAGACCCGCCAAGGGTGTGGATTAGCTTTCCTTATTACCATTGTCCATCACTATCAGGGGAACCCACTCTGACTTCTGAGGTACTTGTAATTTACGTCCTCAAGTCAAGGACCAGAAGTCAACATTTTAGTTCGACTGACCAGTGTAGGGATTGAACCTGCTACCTCGGCATCAGCATACCGGAAGTTTAAAAGCGAGAACTCTGATCCATTCGATCACGCCGATCTCCTACTATGAGAGATGCAGCCTATCTTTTCAAACATATTTTTGTCGCTTCTTGTGGGGTCGACGTGTTTAATAATGTCATTGTCAGGGGTTACACAGATATCCAGGGAGGTAAGTAACCGCCAAGGGAAGCCTTGACTGCGTGGTCTTGGAAGTGGCTTAATTCTCGCCGGAAGTGGCCGCTGGCCAGTCGTGTTTCTTCAGGTGATGGTCGGGGAAGTGTTTCACAGCTTTAGCTACAGGAGATGAGCGAAGAAGAGGAGGAGGAGAACAGAAGTAATAGGAGGAAGAGGAAAGAGGAGGTAGAAAGGGAAGGAGGGGAGGAGGAGGAGAAAGAGGAGGAGGAAAGAGAGGAGGAGAAAAAAACGGAGGAAGAAGAAGGAGACGAAGGAGTAGGATGAAGAGCAGGAGGAGGGGAAGAAAAACGAGCAGGAGGAAGGGGAGGAGGAGGAATAAGAAGACGAGGAGAAAAGGTGAAAAAGAAAGAAGAGGAGGAAAAACATTAGGAAGAGATGAAATAGAAGAAACATAAGGAGATGAAGGGAGAAGAAGGTGGAGGAGGAGGCAAAGAAGAGGGATCAGGAAGAAGAGTACAAGAACAACAACAACAACAATAACAACAGCAGCAACAATATTTTATCAGGTTGGAACGACCATAGCACCGTACTAGTCAGAAAAAAATTAACTCTACCTCTACTTAATGTTAAATCCGGACCACTGGCTTGTCCGTCTAGCGCACTAACCACTGTGCCAAGGCGGCTCCTGGATGTCTTTAGTATGTACATTACCAAAATTTAAACAAACAAGCAAAAACCACGAGAACATGCGATGGTTGGGATTCACTGTAGAGAGCCAATCAAATTGTACAAGTATCAAGTATCACAATTTCCCTGGTCCTGAAAGAGTTAATGACTTGTCAAGCCAGTTTTAAAAGGCTAGTGGCATGTCCTTCACAGGACGTTGCAGTCAACACCGACTGTGATGTTCTCGGATTGTCTTTAGTTTTCCGTTGTTTTCTGAACCCCTGTGCCTAATACAAATCAAAATCACCTCAAAGAGGTCGGTTTCAAAATTTCCCCCATTTGATTCCGAACCCTGGATTCGGCATGTCAATGAATTATGAAACTGTGCGTCTCATTATCCCCTTAAGTCACGGAGTAGGTAGTGTGATGGAGGATGAGGTGATGACAAGCAAAAACCACGAGAACATGCGATGGTTGGGATTTCACTGTAGAGAGCCAATCAAATTGTACGAGTATCAAGTATCACGATTTGGTGTTGGAAGAGAATGAAGCAATGGAAAAAAGAGGAGGTAACAATAACAATACCCAGAAACACGAGCTCATAAGCAAGCATAACACATGTGCCTAGGTGAAGTAGACATCGAACTACGCTGGAAATGTCATTAGCACAGCACGTCGCTTGTAAAAGTGAGAGACAGATTGGCCACCTATTACTCCGTGTATTCAGCCCTGCCAGATGTGACAGTGAGGGACAGATTGGCCACCTATTACTCCGTGTATTCAGCCCTGCCAGATGTGACAGTGAGAGACAGATTGGCCACCTATTACTCCGTGTATTCAGCCCTGCCAGATGTGACAGTGAGAGACAGATTGGCCACCTATTACTCCGTGTATTCAGCCCTGCCAGATGTGACAGTGAGAGACAGATTGGCCACCTATTACTCCGTGTATTCAGCCCTGCCAGATGTGACAGTGAGAGACAGATTGGCCACCTATAACTCCGTGTATTCAGTCCTGCCAGATGTGACAGTGAGAGACAGATTGGCCACCTATTACACCGTGTATTCAGCCCTGCCAGATGTGACAGTGAGAGACAGATTAGCCACCTATTACTGCGTGTATTCAGTCCTGCCAGATGTGACAGTGAGAGACAGATTGGCCACCTATTACTCCGTGTATTCAGCCCTGCCAGATGTGACAGTGAGAGACAGATTGGCCACCTATTACTCCGTGTATTCAGCCCTGCCAGATGTGACAGTGAGAGACAGATTGGCCACCTATTACTCCGTGTATTCAGCCCTGCCAGATGTGACAGTGAGAGACAGATTGGCCACCTATTACTCCGTGTATTCAGCCCTGCCAGATGTGACAGTGAGAGACAGATTGGCCACCTATTACTCCGTGTATTCAGCCCTGCCAGATGTGACAGTGAGAGACAGATTGGTCACCTATTACTCCGTGTATTCAGCCCTGCCAGATGTGACAGTGAGAGACAGATTGGCCACCTATAACTCCGTGTATTCAGTCCTGCCAGATGTGACAGTGAGAGACAGATTGGCCACCTATTACTCCGTGTATTCAGCCCTGCCAGATGTGACAGTGAGAGACAGATTGGCCACCTATTACTGCGTGTATTCAGTCCTGCCAGATGTGACAGTGAGAGACAGATTGGCCACCTATTACTCCGTGTATTCCGTCCTGCCAGATGTGACAGTGAGAGACAGATTGGCCACCTATTACTCCGTGTATTCAGCCCTGCCAGATGTGACAGTGAGATACAGATTGGCCACCTATTACTCCGTGTATTCAGCCCTGCCAGATGTGACAGTGAGAGACAGATTGGCCACCTATTACTCCGTGTATTCAGCCCTGCCAGATGTGACAGTGAGAGACAGATTGGCCACCTATTACTCCGTGTATTCAGCCCTGCCAGATGTGACAGTGAGAGACAGATTGGCCACCTATTACTCCGTGTATTCAGCCCTGCCAGATGTGACAGTGAGAGACAGATTGCCAACCTATAACTCCGTGTATTCAGCCCTGCCAGATGTGACAGTGAGAGACAGATTGGCCACCTCTAACTCCGTGTATTCAGCCCTGCCAGATGTGACAGTGAGATACAGATTGGCCACCTATTACTCCGTGTATTCAGCCCTGCCAGATGTGACAGTGAGAGACAGATTGGCCACCTATTACTCCGTGTATTCAGCCCTGCCAGATGTGACAGTGAGAGACAGATTGGCCACCTATTACTCCGTGTATTCAGCCCTGCCAGATGTGACAGTGAGAGACAGATTGCCAACCTATAACTCCGTGTATTCAGCCCTGCCAGATGTGACAGTGAGAGACAGATTGGCCACCTCTAACTCCGTGTATTCAGTCCTGCCAGATGTGACAGTGAGGGACAGATTGCCCACCTATTACTCCGTGTATTCAGCCCTGCCAGATGTGACAGTGAGAGACAGATTGGCCACCTATAACTCCGTGTATTCAGTCCTGCCAGATGTGACAGTGAGAGACAGATTGCCCACCTATTACTGCGTGTATTCAGCCCTGCCAGATGTGATAGTGAGAGACAGATTGGCCACCTATTACTCCGTGTATTCAGTCCTGCCAGATGTGACAGTGAGAGACAGATTGGCCACCTATTACTCCGTGTATTCAGCCCTGCCAGATGTGACAGTGAGGGACAGATTGGCCACCTATAACTCCGTGTATTCAGCCCTGCCAGATGTGACAGTGAGAGACAGATTGCCCACCTATTACTGCGTGTATTCAGCCCTGCCAGATGTGACAGTGAGAGACAGATTGGCCACCTATTACTCCGTGTATTCAGCCCTGCCAGATGTGACAGTGAGAGACAGATTGGCCACCTATTACTCCGTGTATTCAGTCCTGCCAGCTGTGACAGTGAGAGACAGATTGGCCACCTATTACTCCGTGTATTCAGTCCTGCCAGATGTGACAGTGAGAGACAGATTGGCCACCTATTACTCCGTGTATTCAGCCCTGCCAGATGTGACAGTGAGAGACAGATTGGCCACCTATAACTCCGTGTATTCAGTCCTGCCAGATGTGACAGTGAGAGACAGATTGGCCACCTATTACACCGTGTATTCAGCCCTGCCAGATGTGACAGTGAGAGACAGATTGCCCACCTATTACTGCGTGTATTCAGCCCTGCCAGATGTGACAGTGAGAGACAGATTGGCCACCTATTACTCCGTGTATTCAGCCCTGCCAGATGTGACAGTGAGAGACAGATTGGCCACCTATTACTCCGTGTATTCAGCCCTGCCAGATGTGACAGTGAGAGACAGATTGGCCACCTATTACTCCGTGTATTCAGTCCTGCCAGCTGTGACAGTGAGAGACAGATTGGCCACCTATTACTCCGTGTATTCAGTCCTGCCAGATGTGACAGTGAGAGACAGATTGGCCACCTATTACTCCGTGTATTCAGCCCTGCCAGATGTGACATTGAGAGACAGATTGGCCACCTATTACTCCGTGTATTGAGCCCTGCCAGATGTGACAGTGAGAGACAGATTGGCCACCTATTACTCCGTGTATTCAGCCCTGCCAGATGTGACAGTGAGAGACAGATTGGCCACCTATTACTCCGTGTATTCAGCCCTGCCAGATGTGACAGTGAGAGACAGATTGGCCACCTATTACTCCGTGTATTCAGCCCTGCCAGATGTGACAGTGAGAGACAGATTGGCCACCTATTACTCCGTGTATTCAGCCCTGCCAGATGTGACAGTGAGAGACAGATTGCCAACCTATAACTCCGTGTATTCAGCCCTGCCAGATGTGACAGTGAGAGACAGATTGGCCACCTCTAACTCCGTGTATTCAGCCCTGCCAGATGTGACAGTGAGATACAGATTGGCCACCTATTACTCCGTGTATTCAGCCCTGCCAGATGTGACAGTGAGAGACAGATTGGCCACCTATTACTCCGTGTATTCAGCCCTGCCAGATGTGACAGTGAGAGACAGATTGGCCACCTATTACTCCGTGTATTCAGCCCTGCCAGATGTGACAGTGAGAGACAGATTGTCAACCTATAACTCCGTGTATTCAGCCCTGCCAGATGTGACAGTGAGAGACAGATTGGCCACCTCTAACTCCGTGTATTCAGTCCTGCCAGATGTGACAGTGAGGGACAGATTGCCCACCTATTACTCCGTGTATTCAGCCCTGCCAGATGTGACAGTGAGAGACAGATTGGCCACCTATAACTCCGTGTATTCAGTCCTGCCAGATGTGACAGTGAGAGACAGATTGCCCACCTATTACTGCGTGTATTCAGCCCTGCCAGATGTGATAGTGAGAGACAGATTGGCCACCTATTACTCCGTGTATTCAGTCCTGCCAGATGTGACAGTGAGAGACAGATTGGCCACCTATTACTCCGTGTATTCAGCCCTGCCAGATGTGACAGTGAGGGACAGATTGGCCACCTATAACTCCGTGTATTCAGCCCTGCCAGATGTGACAGTGAGAGACAGATTGCCCACCTATTACTGCGTGTATTCAGCCCTGCCAGATGTGACAGTGAGAGACAGATTGGCCACCTATTACTCCGTGTATTCAGCCCTGCCAGATGTGACAGTGAGAGACAGATTGGCCACCTATTACTCCGTGTATTCAGTCCTGCCAGCTGTGACAGTGAGAGACAGATTGGCCACCTATTACTCCGTGTATTCAGTCCTGCCAGATGTGACAGTGAGAGACAGATTGGCCACCTATTACTCCGTGTATTCAGCCCTGCCAGATGTGACAGTGAGAGACAGATTGGCCACCTATAACTCCGTGTATTCAGTCCTGCCAGATGTGACAGTGAGAGACAGATTGGCCACCTATTACACCGTGTATTCAGCCCTGCCAGATGTGACAGTGAGAGACAGATTGCCCACCTATTACTGCGTGTATTCAGCCCTGCCAGATGTGACAGTGAGAGACAGATTGGCCACCTATTACTCCGTGTATTCAGCCCTGCCAGATGTGACAGTGAGAGACAGATTGGCCACCTATTACTCCGTGTATTCAGCCCTGCCAGATGTGACAGTGAGAGACAGATTGGCCACCTATTACTCCGTGTATTCAGTCCTGCCAGCTGTGACAGTGAGAGACAGATTGGCCACCTATTACTCCGTGTATTCAGTCCTGCCAGATGTGACAGTGAGAGACAGATTGGCCACCTATTACTCCGTGTATTCAGCCCTGCCAGATGTGACAGTGAGAGACAGATTGGCCACCTATTACTCCGTGTATTGAGCCCTGCCAGATGTGACAGTGAGAGACAGATTGGCCACCTATTACTCCGTGTTTTCAGCCCTGCCAGATGTGACAGTGAGAGACAGATTGCCCACCTATTACCCCGTGTATTCAGCCCTGCCAGATGTGACAGTGAGAGACAGATTGCCCACCTATTACTCCGTGTATTCAGCCCTGCCAGATGTGACAGTGAGAGACAGATTGGCCACCTATAACTCCGTGTATTCAGCCCAGCCAGATGTGACAGTGAGAGACAGATTGCCCACCTATTACTCCGTGTATTCAGTCCTGCCAGATGTGACAGTGAGAGACAGATTGCCCACCTATAACTCCGTGTATTCAGTCCTGCCAGATGTGACAGTGAGAGACAGATTGCCCACCTATTACTCCGTGTATTCAGTCCTGCCAGATGTGACAGTGAGAGACAGATTGCCCACCTATAACTCCGTGTATTCAGTCCTGCCAGATGTGACAGTGAGAGACAGATTGGCCACCTATTACTCCGTGTATTCAGCCCTGCCAGATGTGACAGTGAGAGACAGATTGGCCACCTATTACTCCGTGTATTCAGTCCTGCCAGATGTGACAGTGAGAGACAGATTGCCCACCTATAACTCCGTGTATTCAGTCCTGCCAGATGTGACAGTGAGAGACAGATTGGCCACCTATTACTCCGTGTATTCAGCCCTGCCAGATGTGACAGTGAGAGACAGATTGGCCACCTATTACTCCGTGTATTCAGCCCTGCCAGATGTGACAGTGAGAGACATATTAGCCACCTATTACTCCGTGTATTCAGTCCTGCCAGATGTGACAGTGAGAGACAGATTGGCCACCTATAACTCCGTGTATTCAGCCCTGCCAGATGTGACAGTGAGAGACAGATTGGCCACCTATTACTCCGTGTATTCAGTCCTGCCAGATGTGACAGTGAGAGACAGATTGCCCACCTATTACTCCGTGTATTCAGTCCTGCCAGATGTGACAGTGAGAGACAGATTGGCCACCTATTACTCCGTGTATTCAGGCCTGCCAGATGAGATGACGCTATAACAGCACAGTCCCATAACAGGAGAATGCTTAGGGACAAATATTCATCATCACCATGTGCCTTGCCCTATAACAGTCATGTTTCGCCATCTTACAGGATCGCAAATATTGCGCAAACATAAGCGCAAACCGGGAAATATCCATCCACCCATCCATCATGTGTCATTCCGATAAGCATAAGATAAATAACTCCAACAATAAAAGACATTGGTGATGGCAGACGTGTGAATGCGCCATGAACGAACGAACGAACAAAGTTTATTTTCAAAGTGTTAAGAATTGGGCACGCAGGTCCGTCTGACATTCTGCCCTTCTTCTCTATTTCCTCTCGTACATTATTTCATTCAACATCACTTATGAAGTTAATCTTAGACAACAAAAGAACAGTAAGCATTAAAACGCATGAAAAATTATCAATAAACCATGGCACAATGGGACAATATTTAACATGGGCAAAATAAATACATAAAGAAGGTATAACGTACCATACATATGGGAATGTGTGTTGGCTAGTTGTCGTTTGAGATAATTTTCCATTATTATTATATTTTTTTAGGGGTGGGGGTGCCGTGTAGTCTGTACTGAGGTGATGCAATTTGAGGTGTATATTATAACATTTATAACATGGTGACGTAAATCACGGGTACCCCTGAAGTCGCATTAGGTTCGCCGGATGACAAGGGACACTCGTAATATGGAAAGCTAACCCACACGCAAAATTCAATCCAACGTAGACTATTCGAGTTTAAAGACCGCGAACAAATAAAACAAAAACAGTTATAACTGTCCAAAACTGATCAGAAACTTCTCCCCGTCAGATAGTACTCGCCCTGTTTATTATCTATGACGTTACTTATCGTCCTTGACTTCGGGACGTACATTACAAGTTCCTCAGACGTAGGAGTGGGTTTGTTTTATGGCGGGGTACACTGGTGATAGGGAAAGCTAATCTACACGCAAAATTCAGCCTAGTGGACTGGGAGTAGTAGCACTGTATGGTCTATGCTTGACTTCAATGTGAACGAACGCAAAACAAAAACCAGACATATGCCTTTTTTTTTTAAAGCAAACCTGCCTGGCATTGCTAACCAAGATTTACAGCAGCCAGACAGTTCGGGCTTTTTGTAATTCAGTTGTCAACATAAATTATACAGGATCTTTTACTTCGTTTTGCTCATCGAATAATGTCATGTTTTTTCCCCTTTCATTTTCTGCCATGTCTGTCTGGACGTTTCTGTCTGTCTTGTCAAAGTTTAAACGGAAAGGGATGATTGTGCTGTCTTAACTTGTCAGGCTGATGTTTATGAATTAAATTGAGCATTTTAAATATGCAGGCAGGGAGAATTACAGAAAAGCTTCTTGTCATAGGGAGATACAGACGGGCTTCAAAGTAGACGTACAGACGACTGACGAGCAGACAGGCAGGGTGGTAGGTGGGCATTACTGGCACCTTGCCGTCTTGACAGACGATAGTTTGTTACATGGTGCTTCAAAATAGGAGTAACAACCACAACCCATGACGGGGACCAAGAATGGAGTTATACCCCTTCATAGCACAAGGCCTGGGCTGAATTGTAGAGACCATGTGTTGTTCATGCAGCATTATCCCAATCTCGACCTGCCTAGTTTACTACAGAGGACATGTGACACCAATACGTCTGGAACAAGACAAGCTGCAGAACCTGCCGGAGCAGCAAAGCAATACCTTAACTGTCCGCCTGTTGGAGCTTCCATTCTAGACCAGTTGCCAACTATGGTTTATGGCCTGGTCTGTCCTGCTATGACATTTCGTCATTAGGCTGCATTTCCTCGCACTAGGGTAAGGTCTGTACCCTCCCAATTGCGCTCCTCCGCCCAAAGCCCTTAGCACAATGTGGGGTGTCAGGGTTTGGTGAGCGCCGCTCAACATTCGGCTCTAACAGAAAGCAGGTAGTACCGTAGAAAACAGAAAGCATGTAGTATGTAGTTTTACAGAAGAATGCTAAAAATTAACTGGACAGCCAAAATAAGCAATCGAGACATTTTAAGGGAAGCTGAATGTTATGAGAAGAAATGGATTGGAGAACTTGGTGACAACTGGCAAGATCGAAGGAAACAGACCGAGAGGCAGACCGAGAGGAAAATACCTGGATGGCTTGGCCACGTGGCATGGACGAGACAGGAACACTGAGCTGATCCACGACGCTGGTGATCGAGTGAAATGGCGAGTCATGACCGCTCACGCTTTCCGGCATGGCACATGATTGATTGATTGAATGGCAAAGACAACTTATCACAAACATCAGAATGTGGAAATTATCGTGAGTGTGTGTGTGTGTGTGTGTGTGTGTGTGTGTGTGTGTGTGTGTGCGTGCGTGCGTGCGTGCGTGCGTGCGTGCGTGCGTGTGTGTGTGTGTTTTTTTGTTGTTGTTTTTTTTGCAACGTTATGAGAAGACAACGACAGGAACATGTTGTGACAACCGGAAAGAGTTGCGGAAAGAGAGATAGAGGACGACAGCGTGAGAAGATTCTTGACAGTCTTGTGTCATGGCACGGAAGAAAGTCAACACACGAACTAATCCATGACATCGGAGATCGCAATTTGTGGAAAGGCATTATCGGCCATGCCAGCCGGCAAGGCACTGGATGATGAAATCCTGCGGGGAAAGTGAGAGATACTAAACACAGACATGCTGTGTACATATCTTACAACGAACTCCACAGCGGTAAGCGTAAATCACACAGGGACAATCACGTTACAATTGTACCATCAGGAACAACACAAACAGATCTACAGAAAAACATGAAATTATAAAATGTAATAATATTAAACATCAGAATGTTTGGGAACTTATGAGGAATATCGGCTTTCCATTACACGTAATACAACTCATAAAACTGCCTATCCAGGCCAACAAGTAGCGGTTAGAACAGATGGTGAGGCATCAGACTGGTTTGACATGAAGCAAGGAGTTCGTCAGGGCTGTGTGCTGTCCCCCGATTTGTTTAACCTGTACGCCGAAAATATAATTAGGAATGTCAGAGATGATATTAGGGACGTTCATTTGAAACCCGTCTCAATGGCTTTATTATAAAAGCATGAAAGAAGCACTAACAGGTGTGGTAGAATTAAACACATCATTCATTTTTAATTAATTATGCACCATGGGTTGGTCAGAAGAAGTCGCCGTAAGCATTCAGCAAAGCATCTTATTGCTTAGGTAGACGGCGAATGCCGTCCGGCAAAAAGGATTGTGGTTGCTCACTGAACCAAGTGTTTACCACGTTCATTACGTCTTCATCTGCGTGAACTCGTTGCCCCTTGAGAGCTTTCTTAGAGGTCCGAACAAATGAAAATCACATGGTGACAAATCAGGACTAGAGGTTGGATGTTGCCATAAGCGGGCACTCTCCCGCTGTTTATACTTCATCTCGACACCGCAAGGTACAAGAGGAACATGATGAGATGAGATGAGATGATAACCAATATATAGTCAGTAAGAATGATAAAAGAAACGAAAGGAAACCCAGACTCGGTTTATCTCAAACATATGGTATCAGTTACTTCCACGGCAATTGGAATTGATCAGCTTTCGTGGTCATCACGTGCCATGTCGATAGGCGTGCGCGGTCACGTTTCGCCATCTCACACGATCACCAGAATCGTGGATCTGGTCAGGTTAATAAGAACCATAGGATATGTGGCAAAATTTACATTTTGGTTCGAAACCCTTCATCAACACACAAAAACAAAAAAGTCACTGATTTTACTATATTTATGAAAAACTACAAAAATATCACTTAACTGGGGTTCTTGAGACGTCTAAATCTCATGGAACGACAATCAAACAGTGTACCACGAACTTCGTATGTCAACTGACAGAAAGTGACGTAATGCGTCAATTTCTTTTCATATCCAATAGATAATTGCCATCCTGTTATTCATACCCCACTCTGTTGCAAAGGGGTTACGAATGGAGAAGACCATCTTGAGTTGGTTTACATAAAATGGTTTGCGTGCAGGTCGTTCATAAAGCAATGGCAAACTGCTGAACGTAAACTTGCAAAGAAATCACAAACGGCCAAAAAAAAAATGCAGGTGTTGACTGCGACGTCCTGTAAAGAATATGCAAATAACAGTGTGTGTTTTTATCCACAGTAACGATTGGACCCTTCAGCAAATCCCTCAACTTCTTCAACTTCACCGACTTCATCCTGTTCGCCACACCGACCAACGCGCCGGTCGCGGAAAGCCAGTTTCTGCTGGGGAGCGCTAAACCACTCGTGGGGGTCTTTCAGCTCTTTGACAAATGGCGAGCCGGGGCGGGAGGGCTCACCTGCGGTCCAAACTCCAGGTCAGTGATATCATTTGGGAGCAGCTGTGTATTTAATGCTTAACATGGGGCCTCCGTGGCCAAGAGGTTAAGTCGCATGACTCCGAAGGTTGTGGGTTCGATTCCCGACTCCGTCATTTGGTTCAAGATTGCAATTTTCTCGGAGTCACCTGGAGGTTGTCGCTGGACGTACGGAGTTTGCGTTTTGTGTGACGCTTTCGGCAGGTCGCCCTGCGGAAAGGGATCGAATCATATGGGATAAACCCGTTGCAATGAAATCGATCCTCTCGCATTGAAACCCACCTTTGATGCCTAATTAAGTCAAAACGTTTAAATGGTTGGGTGCAATCGTAGCAACAGATGAAATATATGCGACAAAGATTCAGAGCAGAATAAATAACATGTTTTGCATATCCTTTACAGGACATCGCTGTCAACATCAGCATCTTTCAACTGATTGTTGATTTCTTGGCACGATTACGCTCAGTAGTTTGCCATTGCTTTCTGAGCGACCGGCTCCATACTCTCATACGCTTCCAATTCTCGTGCGCTCACGTCAACCACGAGAGTATTCGGGGTTACGGAGAAAGCTGCTAACCCCTCGACCAGGGAGACTGGCTAAGAGCAGAATAGGCAACTTAAAGTTCCATTTCTGAATATAAATGCGAGCGGGCTTTAAATAAAAACCTTACATGTGATTTGACCTGTTTTCCAAACAAGTGGGAATTACTCGGGGCTTGGTCTGGTGAGCACGGTGGATGGGGTACACACTGAAAGTGGAAGTCTTCGATGGTGTCAACCGGGAAGTATAGGGTCAAGCATTGTCATTTTGCTAAAGGACAGCTTTACTTAGAGGCCCACGTCGTTTGGATTTGATTGCAGGTCGAAACTTCCAACTCCACTCATACACTTGCTGGACTGACAGGCATTGATCACTATACTGGACCTTCATTCACCGGTACATTTCTATAGGTTTCTCCCCATTCACTGATCAAAAAACTGATCATATCGCTGCTCGTCTTTGTGCATGTCAACAGTTGGGTGGCCATCTTTAAACTGTCCTTAAGATGTCATCGTGTTCGTCTTCACTGTAATGGCACGTGCTTAACACTCTTGCCATCCTAGTCAACAATAGTGATATGTTACAAGACAATGGCGTGTTTATTGTAATTACTATCACACTGTTAAGGTGTTTTTATTTACAGCCCCCTACTTTTTGCTTGGCACTGCATCAGTTAAATATATGGACACATAGTATAACAAATATAATTTATTAGATATAATTGGATGTTTTTTTGTGTTTTTGGTTGTTTTTTAGCGGGGAGCGAGGTGATAGGAAACTGAGCTGATAATGTCATGACGAGGCCGAACGAGGGTTTGACGTCTGGACTCGTCGCGTGCTATGTGAGGGGGAGAATTGTCACCTATTCCTCCGTGCATTCAGGCCTACAGAATGTGATCGCCTTGGAAAACATGTTTTAATATGTTTTATCCGGGCGATTTGACAGCGGACCGCATTGCGTTGGTTTATATAATCTGGTATGAGTGTCGGTCCATCAAAAATCATGGGAAAATATGTGACGTATAACTTGAAAAGCAAAAAAATAATGGGTTTGACAGTGACGTCCTGTGAAGAATAGGCAACTGCTACTGCTGGTACTATTACTACTACTACTGTCACACGACTTTCTTTATGATCAGTGCTCGATGTTCTTGATGATCTTTGCGTGATATTGTCGTGTGATGGTCGTTGTCTAGGTAACGATACTCATGGTGTGTCAATGGAGATATCTAACTGTCTTGCAATATAACTCACCCCCGCAGTGCATATTCACCAGTCATTAAACAAGATTCCGTTGGCGCACATAATCCTTTATTACAGAAATAAGACGGACAAACGGAACATGTTTATACATCCAGAAACAATGTAATCCATAGAATATAAATATCCTCCTCACAATTTAACCAGCACACATCAATGCCTTCTCACGGCCTGCTTCTTATCAAATCCACAAGACAGGTAATCCAGCTACTATCCACGGCTGGATCTCCCACAATACAACCCACACATTGGGTTGGAGCCACTGCTCAACTATCCAACCCACTCTGGGTTTAGGCCTGTCTTCACAACTGGGAGAACAACACAACACGGAGATCTCTAACTCCGCTTCTCCTTAGAATACCGACCTGTTCGGCATCTACACATCAACTGTCCTGAAGTCCCTTGACTTCACACAAAACTAACCTGTCCTTCCCCCATCCCCCTGGGAAATTTTCTCTACCCTCACTATTTTATTTCTCAGGACTGGCTGTTTTCCCCATAGCCAGGTCAGTCACTTTACTGTCTCCCACTTTCATCCCTTCTCTCTCATGCCCGGTCACTCAACTCATTGTCAATGCCCCAGGCTTATGTCATCACCCCCCTCTTAAAAGAAAACTTCGATTTCAAATATTGGGAGACTAAAACTTACTAAACATGTGACCCAGACATATTGCCTGGGTAGCCCTAAGTATGGCTCCATCTCACTTTAGCTACCACCCTAAATAATACATCAAATGCTCATAGTGCACTCCCATATTCCCCACACATAAATACAACCATCTTTCTATCTTGTGTATCAATGCATGAACTAATACATTACATAATAATAATACATCATAGGAAAGCATTATACTTATGTACCCACAGGTCTCTTACTATTTCACGACCACACAATACTATTTGTGTACCGACCCTATATCCGGTGGTTCTGTTCTTACATCAACCCACCTCTGATTCCTGTCGATGCTGTGTCTACCTTTCATGTACCCATGACTCATGGTACCTCTACAATTACAACATCTGTTTGCTATCCCTAGCCCTGGGTCAGTAATGTCGCGAAAACTCTTTTGACCTGACTCAACTTTCCTATCTGTATATTGCACCGTTACACTTGAGTCTCTGTTTAGTCTGAACTCTTTATTCAATCTTGGCCCATATACCTGGCACCTTGCTTTCTGCTGCATACGCCTTATGCCTATGTGCCCTGCACATGCACTATCCTGAGCTGTTCTAGTATATCGACCTCTATGTGCTAAAGGTACTGCTCCTTGCCCACGTGCAGTTCTGCTATCTGAAAACCTGCGAGTGAGAACATTGTTCTTCCTCTCGAAGCACCATCTACCTTTCTTTGACTGCCTATGTTCTACTCTCCTACACCCTTGGGAACATTTGTTCAGAGTAGTATCTTGTCTCTGGGAGCCACTAGCACTATATTTGGGATCCATTCTCATCTGCTCAGCTGTACTATCCTTGTCCTGAGTTCCTGTGTCTACTTCAAGTGCCTCTTCTACCTCAGCTATACTCTCTAATTTAGGTTCTCTTGTGGTAACTACCTCATTACTGCTTACACTATATTTTTGGTCCCAATAAACTACTTCCTCTTCTGTACAATCTTTAACTCCTGTAACATTTCCTATGATCAAATCAGCCACTAGTGAATCCAAGACACACGCTGTCACTCTTCCAGTGATATATGGTGTTTTTACTGTTATTATGGCTAATGGGTAGAACTCTATTGTCCCATTAAATGTTATGGATCTAATCTTTTTCCCTGTATAATCCGAGGGATGCACTAAACTCTTTCTCACCCCGATGGACGTACATCCGGAATCCCTAATTGTTAACGCTGGCCTATCATTAACAAACCCATGATGCATCTTCAGACTTCCTCCTTCATGTACTGCTGATCCTGCTTTAACTGTGTGACCACATATTAGGACTGGCTGACTGTCTTTTTCAAAAAGAGGTTTGCACCCACTACAATCTTCATTGTTCAGCGTCTCAATTACTTGCGCTGCATTTGAGTGCTCTGTTTCTCTCATCCTACATTGATGGCTGACATGCCCCTTCTTTCCACATTTGAAACAAGTGATCTCCTTCCTTGCGTTACTTGTTGGCTCACTGGCTGGCTGCACGTCACACTCCGCTGCCTCGTGTCTCCAGCTCCCACAATTCCAACACCTGGCATAATTTGGACGTCTCTGGAAGTTCCCTCTTCTATATGGGTACAGTCCTACTCTACCAACATTGTTTCCTCGGAAACCATTATCTTGAAGTTCTTGCTGCTCATCTTTCTGTGCTGAATCCACACTTTTCGCCCTTGGTCTGATGACTGGATTCTGGTCCTGTTTAGTGTACGCTGCACAGACTATTTCCTCACTCATTAGTTTCCCAATAGAACTGTTAGGATGTGCAGTCATATAGTTTTGCCCTAACTGAGACATTGTGTCTATGTCCTTTGGCTTCCGTTCCTCAAAGAACGCCACTAAATTAGAATTGCATGCAGATACTACCTTGTCTCTTAACATTAGATCTACTAATTTATTAAAATCTTTCCCTACTTCTGCGAGCTCCATCCATTTGTTAAATGTGTTCTTTACTGTCTTAACAAAGTCTGTGAAATCTTGATTTGTCTCTGGCACTAACTGTCTAACCTTTGTCCTATATCCATGCTCAGTGAGTTGGAACTTTATCAGCAAACGTTGACGTAAGATAGTGTAGTTGT
>OY992896.1:72037717-72242776 GCA_963921405.1 Cepaea hortensis
GGCATAATGCCCCCTCCCAAAAAAAAAATGCTATGTCATTTTTCTTCTCATAATTACTTACAACTGTAACCATATTTTTACGCACTACCACATAGCTCCAGGATTTACCCCATCATTAACCCTCCAAAAAAAAATCATAAATGCTACATAACGGGCACGCCCACCTGTCCGAACCCTACGTCGAACGTCGTGTGACTGATCCTATGGGATCAGTTCAACTAATAAGTTAATATTAGTCCCTACCTTGTCCTAATGACAAGTATGTCCTAGTTCTAGGACGAGGGTAATAATGGCGTTTACCCAATCTCCTAAAGTATATTGTTACTTGGTGTCGTATGACAATATTAATGGGTAGGGTGCTTGTCTGTGATTCCACCTTAACTTTTTCCCGATATTTTCCTTTGGGATTTGGATTGTCACTTGGTCATATTTAGCTCCTGTACTGATTCATAAGCATACAGCATAACATAACACATACCCTTCGGACCCAACATTTCTCATTAACTAATATAAATGCTAAATAAATCAAATATAGTCATTCACAATTACAACTTTATACTCAAGTGTTTCTGAGTTCTTTCCGATCGGAAGTCCTTGTCTCTGTTAATAACTTTCATCCTTGCCGTGGCTCTGTTTTGAACACATATCAGATACAAATGTACCTTATTTATAATATTTAATCAAATAACCTATCTTAACATGTTGGTTATTGTTATCTTGACCCACTAATAAGGTTTATCTTCAACCTCCTTGTCCCTCCAGAGTGTTTCTGTAGCAAGTCTTTCCCTATCAAAAGCCAATTGTTTCTCTTTAAGTTCTGCTTCAGCAACAATTTGTTTCATCTTCAAATCTGCCTCTGTAGCCATTTGTTTTTCCTTAAGTTCCGCTTCTGCAGCCATTTGCTTTATCTTCAATTCCGCTTCTGCAGCCATCTGTTTCTCTTTTATTTGCATCTCTATCATTAACTTCTCTTTTTCCGCATTTAATTCTTTTTCTCTAGACTCCATTCGTTCACGTTCCAAAATTATCTCACTTTGTCTGATCGCCATCTCTTTTTCTTTCATTTCTCTCTCAAGTTGTTTCGCTTGCTTTTCTGATGCCAGTCTTTCCTGTCTTTCCTACTTCTCATGTGTGGCTTGAAGTTGTCTTTCCTCTTTGTCACGTTTCTGTTGTTCACTGAACTCAAGCTTTGCCCAATTTCGAAGCTCAGCACCAGTTAGACCAGTCTTCTCGCCCATTTCAATGAAATATTGCAGCGTAGACATCTTGTCCTATTGTCCTACCTGTAAAATGAGCTATCTGGCTGAAATAAATATGGACGTAGGCAAGAGAAGAAAAGAATCGACAAAATTGTGATAATATCTCAAATCACCATCAATCAGATAGTAACGTAAGTGTTGTATCACCGTTGAGCAAACACGAACTCAATCAACTCTGTAGTGTAAATTCGAACACAACAAAAGAATCAACCAAATATATCTATAATGAACGAAACAGATCTAAATTATAAAATAAATATGAAGAAATATGTCTAATATACAATATGTGTGACGCAAGACAACTAATAATCATAAGAGACGATCGACGACTGACGTACATACATATTACTGTTTACAAACGATAACAAAATTTTATCCCCATTTTTGACGGATAATGTTCCTACTATACTACTAACGTAAAGACGAGACTATAATATTGTGGTGACGCCCGCAAGATCAAAACCAAACAAAATTAATTCGTAATGACCTGGCGCCTGTCAACCCACAAATCCCTTCATGAACTAATCAAGATATCAGATATCATTAGCTCATCAAGGCCCTTCTAACCACCCGCAAATAAAATAAATAGCCTTATTATGAGTCAACATAACATCAATCAACAATGAATAAAAATTACTGGCCTTTTTCCGGCTCTCTTATACATAGATAACCGAGTAGAGTTCCTGTCGTTCAAAAATTTTGACATAGAATTGTGTCGATCAGTTCAATGAGAAATCAATCCGTGGTCACCACTCGAGTCCACAATAGACTGTTGCTCCTGGCTTGAACGATAGTACAATTAACTTGTACTTTCACTCTGGACTAAATAAGTCCGTAACCAACCCATAACACGTAGTTGGCTGTAGTGTAACGACGACGTTTGAATTTTACTGCAGCCTTATTGTGATACGTTTAGGCTGCTGTAGGTATCCGAATGAATGATGCCCACAGTGAAATCAGTAGATCTGCTTGCATCCGGTTCTGGTACCTAAAGTCCAATGTGTGACCGATTCGACTGTGTCTGGTATCACGATGAAAAAAATAGTAATTGTCAATCCGTAAAACGTTCCGATGTGTAACCGCTGAAGTGTAAAGTGAGTAGCCTCCTGACGTGTGTAGTGTATCCGTGTACAGTCAATCAATGTCCAAACGTTACCGTTGTCCGTAGATGACGACGTAATGAGTTAATGTTTGTATCGTCGTTGTGTCAATCCACAATCATGAAATGGTGTCGTTAGACGAACGAAGTGTTACTTCCATGTCCGTAAATGAGCTCAATGGTGTCCTAGTGAGGATCGCTAACATTGGAACAATGTCAATAAATAATTGAGTCATTTGCTACAGCGGTGCAATGTGTAACATCCATAAGTGTCTTTATATGTTCCTGATAATGGCATCGTAAATGTGTAGAAGTTGGTGAAGTCGTATAAATGCCGTGTGGAGGTAAGTGTCCTGTTGTCTGTGTATCTATATGTGGCGTTGTGCAGTGCTGTGTCAACTGCTTGTCTAGTCTGTGTAAGGAATCTGTGTCAACTATGTCTAATTCCAAGACATATCTAGTTCCGTCCTGGGTACAAATTTGGTCCTAGTAAGTGTAGTATGTCTCCTGATAGCGGACATCAACACTGATAATGTGTTCCATTGTCATTTAGATATGTAGAATAGTACAAGTTTAATCTCTTACGTTGTGTGTGGCGAATGACATCCACTTAATATCGACAAATATTAAATACTTGCAGTCTGTAACTGATCTTTACACGAGCTGCAATTTCGGCTTCCGCTGAGTTTAGAATGGTGCGCGTCGTTTGCACTTCAACTTGATGTGCAATTATTTATCTTTAAAACGACAGTCCCTTTTCATGAAAAACTCGGAAGATTACTATAATGTCTTACTTTGCGTACAAACGATAATGTGCAATGTTTTTCTCTGGCAGCGTAATACAGCTTATTTTAACTCAGCCGCCATGTTGTCGCATTGTGTCTACTCCTGATGTCATATCGTGCTAAGGAATTTATCATCGTGGCGCGCATTCTTTGTATATTTACTTCTGATATGGCGGGAATCAATCGTCGCTTGTTTGCATTACACCATTGTTTCCTCGGATCGAAGTCCCCACGTGTCTCAATATGCTTACAACCGCCAAAGCGTTAGAACTCAAACTTGAATGAATGTATGTAACAAAAGTCGCTCACCTTGAAGACTGATATAATTTTGAGATAAATCCTGTTATTTCGGATCTGCTCTCTTTTAGACAAAATGAACACAACACTGCCGTATCATATAACGGGACCCTAACACGGGCACGAGACGTTATATATGTTAATACAACTTGGCCGTTCATATAATTCTATAATTACCCAATCTCCTAAAGTATATTGCAACCCATGTCCAAACATAACTCGTTAACTCGTTGTCTATACTTGATATCTGTTCCGGTCCTGAGTATGACAAGAATGCTATATCCAAACAGGCGATATCCCTTCCTCTTTAACAATGCCTTGCCCTAGATGATCAAACCTTTTGCTCACGGAGCTTTCAGGGAAAAATACACACAGCCGTCTTGATCTCCTTTCTCGAAGTCACCTTCTGCTGTCCCTGACGATGATTACGTCGTCCTCAGTTTCTAGTCGTCAAGTCATTCTATTGTTAGACTGGGAATCTCCTAATTTACATTTGGTGGTGCGTGTGGGCGTGACCACCATGTGGCAGAGGGGGGGGGAGGAAGAACGGGAGAAACATGGAGAAGACTATAAAGAGGAGGTGGATTAAGAATATAAAGAATAACAACAAAATAAGAAACAGCACCATGGGCAATATCAGGAAAATGAGAAACAAACCAGTCATGAGCATACCCGATGACCAATAATAGAAATAGAGAATTAAGATAATACTGATTTATATGAATCGCTATTCTCCCTGGATTACATCTGTCTTAGGGCCGACGACTCGGTGGCTGCTTTCGAAGACCGACTCCTGGCTACATTCAGACGATATTACCCCAACAATTATTTACTGCAGACGTACCAGCTTCCCGCCAGAAACCAGGTGTCTGTTCTGTGGTGGCCCACTAAAGAAGTTATGGCACACACCGAGATCAAGTTTGTGTAAGTATAATCTCTAGTGTCTGTTGTTTAGATCAAGTTTGTGTAAGATAATCTCTATTATCTGTTGTTTAGATCAGTTTGTGTAAGTATAATCTCTTGTGTCTGGTTGTCACAAATCTTTGCAACAGCTAGAATTGCTACAATTGGCGGTGTCTAGGCTCCCTCAATTACGTAGATATATAGATATAACTGCGTAGTGCAGTATGGATTACCGATCATTAACATGATCAACCACTAGTAGTCACTTAGTTAGTCGACAGATCATCCTCATTGCACATCGAACCATTCAGTCCATAAGTGCTCGGATCCCCTCCTCAGCAAATCACGCAGCGTGTAGCGGCTAACGATACAAGTTATGTGTTGGTTTATCAACCTTCTTTGGCTTCCTGCGTAGTGTTCTTGTTTTGCCACACCTCTTTCTATTGCTGTTCTCGCAGTCTGACCATGGCTGTAGATTCAAAGTCATCACTTGGTTTTCGCAAAAGTCTTACTTCTCGTAGAGCATTCAGAATGTCAACCTGGTCCATGGCGCGTCCGCACTCCACAGTAGCCTTACCTGCGAGCTTGTCAGCCCGCTCATTTCCTTGTACTCCCGCATGCCCTGGCACGAAGATGAAGCTAATCTTTGCCAGCAGAGACCGTCCCAGAAACAGCAACAACTCTCTTCGGATCCACCCCATCTCTATCCTCTTGAGCATGCTCATTGAGTCGCTAAGGAAACATACCCTAGTGAATGTCTGTGTCTCGAGACATGTTATTGATTTACTTACTGCAGTGACTTCCATAGTCAGGCTACTTGTGGGCTCAACAAAATCACCAGATTCCTCCTTCATAATTTGTGTGGGTGTTGGTGGATAGTGGTATCTGTGGGTGTTGGCGGGTGGGGGATGTGTGTATGATGGTAGGTGGGGATGCGTGGGTGGGTGTGTTGGGGTGTGTGTATGAGGGTGGGGTATGTGTGTATGCGTTGTGGGGGGGGGGGGATGTGTGTGGCTGGGGGATGTGTGTGTGGTTGGAGGATGTATGTGTGGTTGGTGGGCTGTGTGGGTGTGGAAATGTGTGTGTGGGGATGTGTGTGTGTGGATAGGAAGATGTGTGGGTATGGGTGGGTGATGTGTGAGCGGATGCGGGATGGGTGTCTGGGTTGTTGCGGGATGTGTGGGGGATGTGTGTATGCGTTGGGGGGGGGGGGGGGTCGGTGGGGGAATGTGAGTGGCTGGGGGGATGTGTGTGTCGTTGGAGGATGTATGTGTGGTTGGTAGGGTGTGTGGGTGGGGAAATGTGTGTGTGGGGATGTGTGTGTGGATGGGAAGATGTGTGGGTATGGGTGGTTGATGTGTGAGTGGATGCGGGATGGGTGTCTGGGTTTGTGCGGGATGTGTGTGTTGGAGGGTATGTGTGTGGTTGGGGGAAGGGGTGTGGATGGTGGGTGGAGCATCTGTGTGTGGGTGAGTGTGTGTGGGTTAGGTTATGTGTGAGTTGGTGGGGAAATGTGTGTGGGTGGGGATGTGGGTGAGGTATGTGTGCGTGTGTGTGGGTGGGTGCGAGATGTCTGGGTTGGTGGGGGATGTGTGTTTGGTGGGGGGGGGGGGTGTGTTGGTGGAGGGATATGTGGTGGGTGGGGGATGTGTGGTTGGTGGGGGATGTGTTGGTATGGGTGGATGATGTATGAGTGGGTGAGGGATGTGTGTGTGGGTTGCTGCGGGATGTGTGTGTGAGGGGAGGGGGATGTTATATAACATGATAATATGCATTGTTTATGCTTACAACATTCATTCGACAATTTTTTTTTCCTATGTGAATGTATCATGCACTGTTGATGAACGAAAGATGAGTGATTGGAAGGGCCGAATGTAAGATAGGCCTACGTGCCAAATTTGTAACCCTTTTAAAATAAAGTTCAATTCAATTCAATTCCCCCTTCGGCCTGAGCCGTAAAGGCCCATGAGCTTCTCATATGTCGGACCACCGACCCTTCTGTGTAAATGATAGCATCACCGTCTAACGAATTCTCGAAAATCAACGCTTGTACTTCCGCCTCCACAGCAACCGGGTTTTCTTGTCTGCATTTTCTGTCTAGTTGGATGCAATCAGAAAAAGACGTACATAAATCTGTTGGCACTTGTACCCACTCCTCGTCAGGTTCTAAGTCCTCAAGTGAACACGCCTGTTGAAGAACGTCTTCGGCTTGACCCATCCACGACCTTCCTCTTTTTAACCTGCTGCCCTTCACCTTCATAATTTCACTATGCAGTGGATGTTGTGTGTTTGCGTTAACTCTGAGGTAGGCACATGCTCTGCAATATTGTATTCTGTCTTCAATGGTTGGAAAATCAAGAAGGTAGTGCATCGCCCTGCATGCTGTATCTCTTGTACATCCAAGAATAATGCGCATAGCTTCGTTCTGTATCCTTTCCATCCTTTCTATCTGCTTATGGCTAAGAGTCAGGATCGCCATCGCTTACTCAAAAACCTACATGACCAGCCCCTCGTATAGAAGACATAGATGGCGCTGCTCACAGTTTGCTGCTGCCATCACCCGCATCGCAGCCAAACCACTACCACTAGTAGTCAGTCGAGAACACCGGTTTGCGTGCACAAAATATCTTTATTATTTATACATGAACATGATGAAAATGTACTATCCCAGAAACAGTCAGAAAACCGATATACATATTAGTTCCATGCTCCTTTGGAAAACAATACTGCCTTCTACAGGCCTTTATAAAATAACCTGTTACGCCATACTCTCCCCCGTGTCCGATCGTTACCAACTCAACTCCACTGAGTCTATCTTTGGGCCAAGTTTTCCTCACTTACCCATGTCTAACTCCCGGGCTATGTTCACCTAACTTGCCCAAACCTCAATTGCCCCGTCCAATCACTTCCTTCTCTTTTTATTGGGCCGATTCTTTACCCTCCTGTGCGAATCCATTTCATTCTTGATCCCTGAATTATAGATTCTCACGAACACAACATTTTGGATTTTCCTTTGCTTACCTGTCTTCTAGCAGGTTCTACTTGCTCGCTGGTGATTTAATCGTGACGTGTACGTGCTATACCATCCCACTGTCTTGGGGCTACCCCATTTGTTTGGGACTCTTGATTATCCTTCTTGACCTCCTCTTTCAGATTCTTATCCCCCACATCCATCGTACTTTGGATGTTATCACGCACGTTACATTTGTCTGTGAAAGTATAACCTCTAGTGCCTGGTGTTTAGATCAAGTTCGTGTACATATTATCTCTATTGTCTGTTGTTTAGCTTAAGTGTGTATGAGTTTCATCTTTCGTGTCGGATGTTTAGGTCAAGTTTGTGTAAATATTATCTCTAGCGTCTGTTGTTTAGATTATGTTTGTGTAAGTATAATATCAAGTGTCTTTTGTTTAGGTCAAGTTCATTTAAGTATAATCTCTTGTATCTGTTGTTTAGATTAAGTTTGTGTGAGTATAAGCTATTATGTGTGCTGTTTAGATAAAGTTTGTGTAAGTATAAACTATAGTGTCTGTTATTTAAATCAGATTTGTGTGAGTTTAACGCTTATTGTCTGTTGTTTAGATCAAGATTGTGTGAGTATAATTTCCAGTGTCTGTTGTTTAGATCATGTTTGTGTGAGTATAATCTATTTTTTGTGCTGTTTAGATAAAGTTTGTGTTAGTATAAACTCTAGTGTCTGTTGTTTAGATCAGATTTGTGTGAGTTTAACCGATATTGTCTGTTGTTTAGATCAAGAATGTATTAGTATAATCTCTATTATCTGCCGTTTAGACCATGTTTGAGTGAGTATAATCTTTACTGTCTGTTGTTTAGATCACGTTTGTGTGAGTATGATCTCTTGTGTCTGTTGTTTAAATCATGTTTGTGTGAGTATAATCTGTTTTGTGTTATTTTTAAATCATTTTTTGTGAGAAAATCTATTTTGTGTGGTGTTTACATCAAGTTTGTTTAAGTATAATCTCTATTGTCTGTTATTTATATCAAGTTTGTGTAAGTATAATCTCTAGTGTCTGTTGTTAAGATCAAGTTTGTATAACTATAATCAATTTTGTGTGGTGTTTAGATCAAGTTGTGTAAGTATAATCTATTTTGTGTGGTGTTTAGATCACGTTTGTGTAAGTATAATCTCTAGTGTCTGTTGTTTAGATCAAGTTTGTAAGTATAATCTATTTTGTGTGGTGATTAGATAAAGTTGTGCAAGTATAATCTATTTTGTGTGGTGTTTAGATCCAGTTGTGTAAGTATAATCTATTTTGAGTGGTGTTTAGATCATGTTGTGTAAGTATAATCTATTTTGTGTGGTGTTTAGATCAAGTTGTGTAAGTATAATCTATTTTGTCTGGTGTTTAGATCAAGTTGTGTAAGTATAATCTATTTTGTGTGGTGTTTAAATTAAGTTGTGTAAGTATAATCTATTTTGTGTGGTGTTTAGATCATGTTGTGTAAGTATAATCTATTTTGTATGGTGTTTAGATCAAGTTGTATAAGTATAATCTATTTTGTCTGGTGTTTAGATCAAGTTGTGTAAGTATAATCTATTTTGTGTGGTGTTTAGATCATGTTGTGTAAGTATAATCTATTTTGTGTGGTGTTTAGATCAAGTTGTGTAAGTATAATCTATTTTGTGTGGTGTTTAGATCACGTTGTGTAAGTATAATCTATTTTGTATGGTGTTTAGATCACGTTTGTGTAAGTATAATATATTTTGTATGGTGTCAGTATGACATCGGCCTCATTTACTTTCCAGAACATTTCCCAGTACAAATTTTAGGCTGGTTAGACCTGAAAATTTCCATGGAGACTCGAACACAGAGCAGCGATCGTAAAAGACTGGTCGCTTGAGGCTTATGGTCCAATGGTGAAATAAAGGAAAGAAGAAGAAGTAGTGTGTTCTGTTTTCTTAATTCTTTTCCTTTACTTCCATCAGCGCTAATTAATACCTGGGATATTTCTAGGCGATATTGCTATGCAATGTTACGTTCAGTAGTTTGCAATTACTGTCTGATTGACAAACGCCTTTAACCATCGAAATCAACGCAAAGCTGTGTTAGCTTACATATTGTCCACGACTGATTAAGACGGCCTCGAGTGGTATGTCCGGGAATATAGGCGAAATAAACTCCATAGAAGCCTTAGAGATGCGGTTTTATGGAAGAATGCTGGAAATTAATTGGACAACCAAAAGGAGCAATCTGGACATTTTGAGGGAGGCTAAGTTGCAAAGACAACAAACACCAGTAAGAAGCAGTCACCATGTTTTGTCCACATTATGAGAAGAAGACAAAAACTGGAACATGTGACAACCGGAAGGATTTGTGGAAAGAGAGATTGAGGAAGACAGCATGAGAATATCCTTGACAGTCTTATGTCATGGTACGGAAGGGAGTCAAAACACGAACTGATCCATGCCGTTGGAGATCCAATTTGTGAAGAAGCATGGTCGCCTACGCCAGCAGGCAAGGCACTGAATGGTGATGATATTTCCCACGTTGTTTCAATGGTTGCTGTGTCCGGTCTTAGTCAGATATGACTGAGCTACCGTATGACAATAGACGGTACTACCTGCTTTCTGTTAGCGCCGAATGTTGGGCTGCGCTCACCAAACCCGACACACCACAATGTGCCAACGGCTTCGGGCGGAGGAGTGCAATTGGGAGGGTGAAAGCCTTACCCTAGTGCGAGGAATTGCAACTTAAAGACTAAATGCCCTGGCAGGGCAGACCAGGCCCTAAGCCTTGGTCGGCAACGGGTCTAGGATGGAAGCTCTGACAGATGTACAGTTATGGTATTGCTTTGCTAATCCGACAGCCTCTGCAGCTTGTCTTGTTCCATTCATATTGGTGTTAGCTGTCCTCTGGATTAAACTAAGCAGGCTGAGAGAGGATCATGCTGCATAGGCAACATATGGTCTCTACAATTCACCCCAGACTGTGTGCAATAAAGGGGTATAACTCTATTTTACAAACTATCGTCTATCAAGACGGCAAGGTGCAAGTCGTGTAGGTGTCGATCTGTGTGGCTTAAGGATTAGAGACATGTCAGTTTCCCATACACACCATGTCGACGATCCTAAATCAGTCGTGGCAATGCGGAAGCAGACTGCTTTGTGTTGATTTCGATGGTATAAGGCGTTTGCCATTCATAAAGCGATGGCAAACTTCTGTACGTCAACTTGCCTAGTAAATCACAAACAAGCCAAAAATGCGGGGATGATTGCACCGCCGTGTAAAGGACATGGAACTGACTAAGTGAGTAAAGGTCCCTCTTACAACACTTTAGGGCATATGGTGCTCGCTCTATATTTTTATATGGTCAGTCGGCACTCGATGGGTGATCTCCTCATTATCATGGTTGTCACCTTTACTTTCCATAAATGTTCTGGTACCTGTTTTAGGCTAGGTTGATCTGCAGGCCCTGGTCAATTGTTATTGTTGTTTTTTTTCTTAAATCCACCGAGATTTTTTATAGGCCTCTTAATCCCATTGTGTGCCTTTCGGCCCATTGTGGTCCTCCAAGGCCCGTCTGCCAGTGTTAGTGGACAGTGTTTTGGTGGTTAGAGTTTGCAGTTTGGATTCTCGCTCAGGACCTGGTCAGATCAAGTGCAGATAAATCTACACTTTAATCTTATCCAAGAGGCCGAGAAGCGATGGGAATTCAAACTTATGACCATCGGACCAGCATGCACGTTCTAACCGGGATTCCCCCAGGGAATTTAGGATTTTCCATAAAGCTCCGATGTGTTCATGAATTTGTGTATCTTTTTTTCAGCGCAAACATTAAGTCCATGGGCAACTGGTACAAGCTTCAGTCGACGCCTTGGAAAGTCAAACAGCCCGTCGACCACTGGGCAAGTAAGTTCACAAGCTGTCTGTAATACATAATTCATCATCATGTGCCATGCTGGCCAACTTGAGCTTTCAAATTCTCCCAAGTTCATTTGTTATATCTTTGTATTATTTGATAAACTCGCCCTCTGGTGGTCACCCATTCACTCTGACAATATATCCAACATTCTCTCCCTTTGTACTAGAGCTACATATTGATTGCGTGGCATTTTAGATGTATATTTTCTCCAGGGTATAACAGGGTAGTTAACATCTACAATATCTGCTGAGGGGGATAAATCACCTAATAGCTTTCCCGAAGAGCAGTGCCATGGCTTCTCTTAACAAATGTTGATGGTCATCCATGAACCCTCAAAATCTATCCAACGCTTTCTCCCTTTACCTCTGAATTCGGAGGGGCTTTGCATGAAGGTGAGGGACACTGGTAATTGGGAAAGCCAATCGACACGCAAAAATCAGTTCAGTGGATTAGAAGAAGCGCTTGTATGGACTACGCTTGAGTTCAAAATGAGAAAACGAAAAAAAAAAAATAAATAATCTGACATGCCATTCAAATATTGTTCACATTTCGTTGAATGGTGCGTTGTGGTTTTTATGTACACAGATATAGACGTGAAATTCCACTTTATTGGGCTATATGCGTTTTGCTGTTTTCAAGTTGCCAGGGAATATCGGTATTCCAGCTTGAATCTCGCTCTCCCAATCATTAACAGAGGCTCGTCTGGCTGAGTGGATAGTAAGTAGGGCTCCCATTCGAGAAACCAGACTTCGAATCCTGGGTAAGGTGATGGACTTGTTTTTCTATCGGCGGCGGGGTGAGGGGGGGGGGAGAGAAAGGGGAAGCACACCCACACCTGCACAGTTCGCGGCGATTCCATTATCCAGGTGGCCTTAATTCCTCGTTCCCCGTGTTCTACATCGCAAGGTACAGGGTGTATTTCTAATGATAGTGGAGTCTTTTGAAAATATTGCCGTTCCAAGTTTTGTATTTACCTTTTATGTTGCATGAACTCCACAGAGGGTGAATACAAAACTTGGAACGGCAATATTTTCAAAAACCCCAGTCATTAAAAATACACCCCACCCCTATACTATAGGCAGCTAAAAGACGGGTTTAAGGATGTAAGATCGAATTCATTGCACCGGGTTTTATACCATATGGTTTGGTCTCTTTCCACAAGGCGATCTGCCGAAAGTGTCGCATAAAGCACAAACTCCGTAGCCCCACCAACGACGCAACCCCCTCCCCCCCCCCACCACCACCACCATCACCACCATCACCACCACCACCACCACCATCCCCGCTCAGGAGTCTCTGACAAAAACTGAAACTGCATTCGTGAACTGAATGGCGGAATTTGGAATCGAACCGAAATCTTCGGAGCTCGAGACAGGCGGATGAATCATTTCGCAAAAGACACTTCTCCCCCCCCCCCTCCCCCCTCCATAATGGCAGTATCGTAAATTGTGTCATACAAGACGGCGCGTGTTTCTATTTGATCTCTTGCCTCCCTTTCGTTTCAAATTCCGGCCACAGAACTTGAGCGAATTTATGTATACTACAAAATCAGCAATATTTTGATGAAGCATTCGTTCAAATGTTGTGTGTGTGTGTTTTTTTTTTTATTTATTATTATTATTTTCACTGTTCTATTCACATTTGATGTTTGCTTCACATCTTGTGTTTTCCATCACCTTGTCAAATGTGTCATGTCTGCTAGTGTTTATTGCATCTGCACTAGAATAACCTTTTATAAACCGACAGAGACATCGCAATAATTTGTGTTCTGGTTTGACAGGAACAAGACTTACACCTTTCTTTTTTCCTGTTGTGATATGTGACTGGGGAGGGGATGTGTGTGTGTGTGTGTGTGGGGGGGGGGGGGGGGCTGTTACCGGAAGAAAGCACTTGTTTCCGTATGCGTCATCTAGCATTTATCATTTAAGTGTTTGTTTGGAGGCTGTGTTTCCGCTTGCTTGTCTTGCTGTCAGTGATTCATGGTGCCTGACCGTATGTCTCTCTATATAATCTATCTCTCTATATAATATATCTCTCTTTATAATCTATCTCTCTATTTAATATCAGTGATTCATGGTGTCTGTCCGTCTGCCTCTCAATATATAATCTATCTCTCCATATAATATATCTCTCCATATAATATATCTCTCCGTGTAATCTGCCGGTCTCTCTGGCCGAGGGGTTAAAACACTTTCTCCATAATCCCGTTTATCACGCAGAGTCTCGTAGCAGGGCGAGAGCTAGGAGCGGTTCGACCCCCGCTGGTGACTTGCGGGATAACTGAGCCGGCCGCTCAGAAAGCAATGGCAAACTACTGAGCGTAATCTTGCCAAGAAATCAACATACAGCTGAAAGATGCTGATGTTGACAGCGATGTCCTGTAAAGGATATGCAAAACAACAACAACTCCGTGTAATCTATTTCTCTATATCAGGGGTGTCACACACAATCGCTCAGTGGGCCAAAACAAATCACACATATTGTCATCCGTGTAACATTCATCCATACCGCAATTATCAGTCCATTGGTTACTGGATCGATCTACCTCTCTCTACTCTATCCACAGTGACAGAAAACATGATGAACCAATTCAAGACAATCGAAAATAAAGTCAGCGCCATGGAAAGACGGTTTGATCTGCCAATATAGGTCATTAGGAAGCAGCCAACGAGCACACTTGTCTCAAATCTGGCACAATCTGGAAGCATTAAGATGTCCGAATTCAGTCTTTAATGTGTGTGTGTATTTTTTTTTTAAACATGATACATACAATTTTCGACAATAAAAGTCGTCATATTTTTGTTGTTCGTGTTGGACTATTGTCACTGTCTGAGTGTGTATATGTTTTATTTTCTTGTATTAACTTATTCAGTGCCCAAAGATAACCTATTGGCAGGGACCCTCCATGGCGAAGTGGTCAAGCGATCTGACTCGAGCTCCGAAGGTTGTAGGTTCGATTGCAGGCCTCGTCCTTCGGTTCACGACTGCATTTTTTCGGAGATTCCTGGGGATCGTCACTGGAGCTACGGAGTTCGTGCTTTGTGATACGAACTTTGGGCAGTTCGCTGCAGAAAGAGACCGAGTCATATGGGATAAAAACTAGGTGCAATGATGTCGACAGTGACTTTAAACTATTGCCAAATATGACATCCCATTTGTACAGAAGGAAAATATATTATCTATGACATCGCCATACTAGGGTAAGGTCATCGTGTAGGGTAACGCGGATGATTCGGTAGCGGATTACGCCGCGTTGGTTACTTACGGTGTATGTGAGCAGGTCGCTCAGAAAGCAATGGCAAACTACTGAGCTTAATCTTGCCAACAGCGGTAAAATGCTGGTGTTGACAGCGATGTCCTGTAATAGGATATGCGAAAAAAAGGTCATAGTGTTATTAGTTTTGTTTTGTGGTATCTTCCGCAATTTCAACTCTCAGTGAACGGAAATGTACATTAAAATACTTGTTCATTTGACTGTGTACCATTTTGGTCCAAACCAACTTTTTTGCTTGGCACTGAATCGATTAAATTTCTTACTATTTGTCAATCACCCTGTACGCAGAGTTGGCAATGAAATGCCTAAAAGAAAAGAACCAGCAAATCAACCTGAAAGCCACAAACACCAGCACAAGATGGTTCGAAACAATGTTTTCCCGTAGTGAATTTTAATAACGAAGACACAACATTTTATTGACAGACAACAGATCATTATTCTATGCTTCAGAATGGGAACAAATCGATTGTGCAACCATATATATCGAGCAAATTCAAGACTGACGAATCGACCATACACACACGTGGATATGCGCTGCAGACATAAAAACGTACTCAAAGACTGCCCCAAATACGACATTTCTAGCAAACCGTCTTGCCCAGAGAAGCAACAATGGGAGACAATCTTGAAGGACCACGGATTGAACTTAACTGATTCAGTGCCAAACAAAAAATAGTTTGGACCATACATGGTAAACGGTCAACTGAACAAGTATTATATTGTAAATTTCCATTCATGGGCATTGAAATTGCAGAAGATGCAACGAAACAAAACAAATAACATGTTGGCCTTAGTAAATTTCAAGCGAACGAAGGAAGAGTCTGGAATGTTTGGTACTTCGTACTGAATGGTATGCAGTATGAAACATTAATTGATCCGGTGCTGGAAGACATAATGAATTAATTATAGATCATGCATCATGTCCCGACAGAAAGCACCTTGCAATTATATAATAATATGCTCTAGCAGTCTGGAAAAACAGCGCCATTGGGTCCTGACATTAAATGATATCTTTGTCAAAGTCTTGCTTAGGGCAAGAAGTATGGCTCGTATCTTGACAAGTGTGATACTAACTATGCTTATCAAATAACACGAGGCTAACAGCCGATAATATAATTCGCGCTATTTATTCGCGCACTGCACACATCAGAAACAATGCAAGCTTCGCGCAATCACAATTCACATTATCCAATAGATTATAAATGCAAGCAATCAATACATCAATATAATAATACATCAATGCACTCCACTTATAAGTCACACAGACAGGCGTTCCATCTCCAACGTTCATACAGGCTAGCTCTCAAGACATGCATCAAACTCTCAAGCCGCTTTCACACATCAGTCCGTAACGGCCACCAAGCCTAGTCTGGCTTGACTTTCAGCACACAACACAGTTGTGCTCGAGTCAGCCCGCGTGACCCCTCAATGTTCACGCTGTGTTTCAGCTGACCGCCGACTGCTTAGTATCGCTCATCGTTGATTGCATGGCGTTGTTGAAGACGCCGCGTTATGGCTGTAGTGCTTATACTAGATCAGCGTTGCATTGTCGGGCGTTGGTACAGACAACGCGTTATACACTCTGGGTGAGACTCTGACATTCTCCCCCCCCCCCTCATTCTCATGAAAGGTTTTCCTTTCATGTACTCTATATAGCTGTTCTTTATCTTGTCAGAATCGAACTTTGCACTTCATCTGAAGTAACTCTTTAGTTTGTCTTAATATGTACAGGTGATTAGTGAACAATATGCATACAAATCCCATGCCTACCCATCGAGCATATTGGTCAAGTACAATCAATTCCATGGTTTTTACCTCGCTGAGACACAGCCAGTCCGGTAGTTACGGCTAACTTGCCCTTACCTCTCCACCAAAAAGAAAAATTACAAATAATCAGGTGAGTCTGTGAGTATCTACCTATAAGATAACTCCGACATTGGACATCTACCCTTATCTCATAGAATATCCAATGAAGGTCTTCAGTTTTGGTAAGTTTTCCCATATACACATGACGTCACATTGACGTGATACCTATTAGGCAAACATGGTAGGTTCAATACATATTTACACATCACCAACAATATTTAGTTATGTCCCTTGGTTATGGAACAAAGGTTAGGGACAGTAATTTTATCATGCTTTCAACAAAATAAATTACAAGCAACATTTTCTTTCTTAGTGTCATAATTTGATCCTCCTTGACAAAAGTGCACAAAAGGTCACTCTTGTGAAAAAGTAAATCAAGCTACGATGCTGAGATTACATCTAACAAAACTTGACATCTACAATTTCGTATATGGAAATGTTTTATACCCAAATTTTCATACAATTGTCATAAATTTATAAACATTTTATTATGGTATGCTAACTTTCAAATTAATATGGACATCTAACGGAAGTATAGAGCTGTGTTGTTGCACACTCAAGGTCTCTCGTTTTAGATGTACTTTAAATACACGAAGCACCCAGATCTTGTCATCAGCTGTTGGATAGCTTCTTCCGTTTTATTCTCGGATTAGGTTGTCAAGGTCATCATTCGTACTTGTTAAAACGTCGTGGACCATCTTTGTAGCTGTACTCAGGATTACTTGGCGCTGTTCAAGCTCAGTAAGTCTTTGGGTCCTGTAGTACTGTCCTGTGACACTTGTGGTGTCTATTTCTTATAATACTACATATTTACAATAGTAATGGCATTCTTTCACATTTCTCACAATTATACGACCCATTCATTCACATAATAATAATAATATGTACACAATATATTTACAATGGGAGATTAAATCTTCCCTATCACACTGTTCTTCACAGCGTAACTGACATAAAGTCATAATTGGCTGTGGTGTTGAGCACTATTTACGTTGCAGTTTATACACCATCTGCAATGTGCTCGGGTGTTACCTGGCTATTGGGTGAGTCGTATGGACATCTCGATAGAAGATCAGCCAGAGAGTTATGTGAGTCTCGTATATGTCTGATTTCGAAGCTATAGTCCTGTAGAAGAAGGGACCATCTGGCCACTCTGTGGTTACTTGGGGTACCACTGGTGATGAATGTCAAAGGGCTATTGTCTGTTTCAATAATGAAGTGTTTACCTAAAAGAAATCTCGAAAGTTTACGTACCGACAACACAAGAGCGAGGGCTTCAAGTTCCGGCGTGCTGTAATTTCGTTCACTGGTGTTCAATTTCCGGGAGACGTAGTATACCGGGTACAATATTTGGTCGTGCTCTTGAAGCAGTACCCCTCCAATAGCTACGGAGCTCGCATCGCATCTTAGCCTGAAAATAGTGCTAAGATCAGGTAATTTTAGAATAGGTTCACTGGAAAAATAAGATAGTATTTTCGCAAATGCAGGCCTTAAACATTCGCTATTTACAATAACTTTTGGATGTTTGTTTGTTAGTAAATCAGTGAAACATTTGGTCAATTCAGCAAAATGAGGGATAAATTGTCTATAGTAATTCAAAAGACCTAACACACTTCGCAACTCTTTTTTGGTTGTCGGAAGCGACAATTTCAAAATTCTAGACATGATGTTATCGTCAGTTGATATGAAGCCATTTGAGATCTTATAGCCCAAAAATGTAATTTCTTGAAAGGCTATATCAACTTTGGATGGTTTTATTGTCAGTCCATGTTGTCTAGTCCTGTCGAATGTCTGCTGTAATGCTGTTATGTGGTCTGTCATGTTTTTTGTATGTATGCAAATGTCGTCCATGTACCAAATGATGTTGGAAATGCCTGTCAAAAGTCGTCTTGTCATTCTGACAAAGGTTGCTGGAGCATTAACTAACCCGAATGGCAACTTGCACCATTCGTATAGTCCCCAGGGTGTGGCAAATGCTGTTAGATATATACTGTCAGCATGTACAGGTATTTGCCAGTAACCTTTTGTCATGTCCAGTTTAGTAAAGTAACGTGAGTCAGTCAGTTCAGTTAGTATGTCTTCACAGTTGCTCATTGGTTCTAAATCCAACTGTGTAATGCTGTTGAGTTTCCTATAGTCAACACAGAGTCTTATTGTGTTGTCCTTTTTCTTCACAATGACAATGGGTGAACAAAAATGTGATTGTGAACGTCTGATGATATGGTTTGCTTCTAAGTCAATAATTTCTTGGTGTAATTTGTCTTTGTAGTGTATAGGAATGGAATATGGTCTGCATTTTATTGGGATGTCAGATGTCAAAATAATATGATGATGCACTAAGTCTGTCTGTCCTGGGTTGTTAGAAAAAATTGTACTGTAGTCTTGTAATACTTGTCTGCAACTGTCAGTCTGTGTCTGCGTCAGTTTGGGATTTACCTTTATGTCCTGTAGGTTGGTTGTCGTGTCCAGTACTGGTGTTGGTATCTCGTCAGTATCGTTGCCGTCTGTCTGGTCCACTATTGTTGTGCTTGCTGTAGTCTCTACTTGTTCGTCGTCCCTGTGGTAGTATGGTTTAAGCATGTTAATATGAAAAATCTTGTGTTTGTCCCTAACTGCAATTTCGTAATCTACAGTCGAAATTTGTCGTAATACTTTAAACGGTCCTTGCCATGAGTCTGTGAGAAGATGTCTGTCACTTGGCAATAGAAGAAGAACGTCCTGTCCTGGCGTCAGAGTAATTGTTCTATTTCCTCTGTTAGCGTATTGTCGGTAGATAGCACAGATTTTTGTAGTGCTTCTTTCGCTAACACACATGATTTCATGATCCTATCGCGCAATGATATTACAAGTTCATACGATGAAATGGGTGTAAATATGGTTTTATTTTCAGTCAGCATAGACTGGTACAATGATAATGGGCCGCGTGGTTTGGCACCATACACTATTTCAAATGGTGAGAATCCAGTGCTGGAATGTGGCACTTCCCTATATGCAAATAAAATAGCAGGTAGATACGTGTCCCAGTCTTCGGGATGTTCTTGGGTTACTTTTGAGAGCATATGTTTAAGATCGCCGTTGATCTTTTCTATGATACCTGTGGAGTGTGGGTGGTACGGGCTGTTAAAGCATTGCTTCACCCCCAACATCTTAGTAAATGCTTGTGTAGCTGCGGCAATAAACTGGCTACCCCGATCTGAAAGGATGGTATCAGGGAATCCTACCCTTGCAAAAATATGGAAGAATACTTCCATGATGTCTTTGGAAGTTATATTCTTCATCGGAATGGCTTCTGGCCACCGACTACATAAATCAATTATTGTAACAATGTATTTGTTTCCTCTTGATGTTATGTGGTTAAGAGGACCAACTATATCGGCCGAGATCTTTTCAAACGGTCTACTTGCCAAATCAGTGATTTGCAGTTCTGCTTGCGGGTGTTTCCCCTTTTTAACAAGCTTTTGGCAGATGTCATATGATCTGCAATACAATTTGGTATCACTGCAAAATTTAGGCCAATAGAATTGAGTAAGTAACCTTGCTCGTGTTTTAGCATACGCCATATGTCCTGCAAAGGGTATGTCATGCGCTAGCTGTAATGCTTGGTTGCGGTTTTCTGAAGGTAGCACCGTTTGTTCTGTAGTGCTAGAACCTTTGGTATAGTACCGTGTCAGAATTCCGTTTTTCAGAGCAAAATACCATTTAGCGTTCTTTGCTACTCGTGGCTTTTGGCCTATTAATTTAAAATACTTTTGCAACGATCGATCAGCTTTTTGGGTTGTTATAAATTTCTCCCTGGTTGTTTCAGGAGATGTTACCACTGGGCCTATTAGCTGTAAAGCCTCTGTCTGATCGATTCGATCTTGCATTTGAGCAGTAGATCTGGTTACTGCATTTGTAATATCAAGGTTATCATGTACATTACAACTTGGTGTTACATTTACACAACTACATTCCTGTGATGACATTGCCGAATTGGCATACATACATTCATTTACAGGTGGTAATACATCATGAATGGTGATTTGTGATGGTGGGGGAATGGTATTATCAATGTTACAAGTGACGGTGGATATAATACCGTCATGTGGCATATCATTCACCTCTGGAAGGTTACCAATGATGACATCGCAACAAGGATTGGTCAATGATGCGCATTTGACCTTTCCGGTGAGGAATGGTGTACTTATGTATGCCCATGCAAGCGGGTATCTCTCGATGTTACCCGAGAAAGTTCTGCATGTAACATATTTATCACTATATTGTGATGGTAAGATATAGTCTCTCTTAATGCCAATGAGGGTACTGCCGCTATCCCGTAAAACGGTGGCAGCTCTGCCGTTAATATACCCATGGTGGATATTTAATTTACCTTGGGAGTTGATTACTAAATTGGCTTCCTCATTTGTAACAGGGATGGCATGGCCACATGTCAAAATGCCATCCACATGAAATTGATCACAGATAGTACATTTGTCGTGTTGAAACACATCAATAGAATGTGCTGCGTTTACAGTTTGATCTTCTACAATTTCATCTTCTGATGCAGAACTATCAATCATGGCTGCATTCGCTTTTCTGAACATAGCTTTGGCTTTACAATCTTTCCGCCAGTGGCCGAACGCCTTACAAAGGAAGCATTTGGTGTTCCGTATGTATATCTTTCTTTCTTTGTCTCGCTTCGCTATGTAGTTTTGTACGTACGACATGTAACCAGGATTTTTGTCACACATATCAGTTTCGTAGTGTGACAAATCACAATATTTGCATTTGTTAATCTGTTCCGCAGATTGTCTATAGATAGGGCTTTTGTTTGTTGTATGGCAATGACTTCGCTCTATCATATGTAGCGGCTGCTACAAAGTCTGTGCTAGTCAGACCGGTAATGAAACATTGCTTATTGGCTGAAAAATAACCTGAGCCACGACTTTCAATCTGTTGTACACTTTCACACTGACATTCCAATAGAAATTTCGAAAATGGAGGTGGGAGAGATGTGATAATTTTATCTCTCAAAATAAGATCTGTCAATTTATCAAAATTACCATTCACTTTGGCTGCTGACAGCCACTTAGAAAAAACATTCTGTATTTCTGAGATGTAATCAGAGAACGTTTGTGTTGGTTTAGGAGACAATTTACCAAACTGTTCTCTGTAGCCTGCTTCATCTAGCAGAAAATGAGACATAATTTTTGTCTTAATATAATGATAATCTTTCTTCAGGTCATTTGGAATCGACTCTATCACTTTCAGAGGTTCTCCAGAAAGACTTCTCATATATATTATACTCCATTCTGCCTTTGGGATCTGGTAATGATCCATAATACATTCAAAATTTTGGGTGAAAGCTGCTATGCAATCACCTGTGGTGTAACTTTTAATCAGCCCTTGGTATTTCTTATATGGCTGGTCTTTGTCAGCTTTTCTATCTTCCTTTTCTTTGGAAGTTTCTGCTTTCAGCTGTTCAATTTTTAGCTGCACTTCAAGCTCTTCACGTTTATTTCGAGCATTTATTTCAAGTTCTTCTTTCTTGCTCTGAGCTACAATTTCAGCTTTTCTTATTTCTGCGTCTGTTTCTGCTTGCTTAAGTTTTAAGGCAGCGTCTGATTCTGCCTGCTTAAGTTTTAAAGAAGCTTCTGCCTGTATCAAAGCAGTATCTGATTCTGCCTGCTTAAGTTTTAAAGAAGCTTCTGCCTGTTTCAAAGCAGTATCTGATTCTGCCTGCTTAAGTTTTAAAGCAGCTTCTGAATCTGCCTCTTTAAGTTTTAAAGAAGCTTCTGCCTGTTTCAAAGCAGTATCTGATTCTGCCTGCTTAAAAGATCTTTCGGCTGCTCTCTCATCATGTTCATTAATCTTTTCCTGTAATAGGAGGTATTCTGCAAACTTTCTCTCACTCCAGGTCCTTAACTCTTCACCAGAAAGGTTCATCTTTAAACCCATGTCGATGCATTCGTTTAAACTAGACATGATGAACAAAATGTATGATGAAATCGATAGACACAAAATTAATAACGTTGTTAGTAATTTAAGTTCAAAAGTTTACAGTACTTAATATTACAGCTTATGTTTAGGCCTGCTGAACGAAAATATAAGGAAGAGAAAAAAATTGTATACTCAAGTACTCCTGCGGCAATGTGTCGGACAATGGCTGAACAGTACTGCCCGAAACGACACTGGTTTTTAATTCAGGTCGACCAAAAAATTTCGGAGTTTACAAGGGACAGGTGGAGATGACACCAATCAACCTGTTATTTTTGGAGCAAGAGAAATTAGAACATGTGCAAGTGTGTGGTGTATGTAATGTCACTTAAGTTTTTGTAGGTTTGTATGTCGTCAAGTATTGTTGTTAGTCGTATCACCACACTCAAAAACTCTCTTTCCACACTTTCCAAACGTTCCGCTAACACTACTTCTACTCAATGACATTCAAGGACATGGCCGCCATTTTGTTTTTCTCACTTCAATAGCTCGGTTGAAATTTACTAAGTCCAAAAACGCACTTATAGTTTCGATAAATTAACTCAAAAGATGGTATCTATCTATTAAATTATAACCTACACGCTCGCATTTGTTCAAAACTCGCACTTTATAGCACTAATTAATTCACCAAAAAAACCTCGACAACAGTCGCCACGTTTCCAATTATTTAACACTCTATTTTTCGTATTTCACGGTTCAAATCTAATGAGGACGTAGACCCCACGTTCGCACTTGTCAAAGTCTTGCTTAGGGCAAGAAGTATGGCTCGTATCTTGACAAGTGTGATACTAACTATGCTTATCAAATAACACGAGGCTAACAGCCGATAATATAATTCGCGCTATTTATTCGCGCACAGCACACATCAGAAACAATACAAGCTTCGCGCAATCACAATTCACATTATCCAATAGATTATAAATGCAAGCAATCAATACATCAATATAATAATACATCAATGCACTCCACTTACAAGTCACACAGACAGGCGTTCCATCTCCACCGTTCATACAGGCTAGCTCTCAAGACATGCATCAAACTCTCAAGCCGCTTTCACACGTCAGTCCGTAACGGTCCACCAAGCCAAGTCCGGCGGGACTTTAAGCACACAACACAGTTGTGCTCGTGTCAGCCCGCGTGACCCCTCAATGTTCACGCTGTGTTTCAGCTGACCGCCGACTGCTTAGTATCGCTCAGCGTTGATTGCCTGGCGTTGTTGAAGACGCCGCGTTATGGCTGTAGTGCTTATACTAGATCAGCGTTGCATTGTCAGGCGTTGGTACAGACAACGCGTTATACACTCTGGGTGAGACTCTGACAATCTTAAACACGTACAGTGTATAAGTTCTAACTGTCCACAAATAATGAAAGGGTGTCCCTTTCATATGAGACAGGGGGAGAGTGGCAGGGACCCAATACCCTGTATGACAGGTACAAAGAAGAGACAGGAGAACAGGGCAGATAGCCTGACGTCCTGCAGCAACGTCGCCGAGTGCGAATCAACGCACACCGACGCTAAGGCCTGTGCTGATCACCGCGTCACACCACAACGCATGGGTCTCACGAACTGTGAGCAGCCTTGAACTGGCCAAACGTACCTTTGTGGGGAGACGGGTTCAGGACAGCGAGACGGACAGACATAGGGCAGTGATAGTGTTTCGAGAGCGTTGAGATATGATTGTAATATTAATGGCGTGGTTGAGTTGTGAAGCGAGTTTTGTTTGAGCTGAGACAGTGTGAGAGCTATTTTATGCCACTATATTATATTATTTCTCATGAATGATTATTACCCTGTGATACTGATGATGTACAAGTTGCGAGTTACCAAGAGCGCAACTTCTGTGAGTTTGCTCATGCGTATTGTGTTGTAAATAAAACGTTTAAACTGTTGGTGATGTGCGTGAAAGTGTCATTCTTGAACACGTGTATTTGTTTCACCCCTGTCTCAAAATACGAGCCAGAAGTATGTCCAAGTAGGACTCTGACAGGGAGTGAACGTGGGATGCTCGTCACGGTGATTTAAACCATATGTAAGATAGAGAATGAACGTAACATGCTCGTCACTGTCATTTGAACTATATGTAGAGTAGAGAATGAACATGTGTCGCTTGCGTGATTTTGAGTTGTACGTAGAAAGAGAGTGAGCGAAAGCAGCTCTGTGTAAGAAGATTATCTCTGACGTTACTATTAATAGAGATAGAAAAGAGAGTGGTTGAGAGCCAGAACATGAAGAATACCTATATCATTCGACTGATCTACGACCACTGACAGTAGAAATTATACACCCACACACGACCGACTACATACAAACCTATACACAAAAATCTGACCGCACACACACGACAAAGTTGCATCGAACACCTACTAACATTTTTCTCTCCTCAGCAACCAGATTGTTATCCGTATGTAAATGATGAAGTGATTCTGAAGAAGCCGTGCAAACCGACCAGCCCCCGTTCTGATGAAAAAACTGAAGTACAGAAAAGGCTCCGAACATCATCAGCAGCTAAGTATTTTTTCCAGTATTTTTGTAAGATTTCAGGTCTAAACCAAATTGTTTTCCCATTGTTATCATTATATATTTACTATATATATTATTGTGTATTACATTGATTGAAATTCACTTTTACACTTTAATTTTTGTGTGATATATTGCAATTGTAGACATAATTTTCAACAATCATGGCTACTCTAAACGATTACATAGAATCAGGCCAGAAATTATGATTAACAGGGGAAGAACTAACAAATTGGAGTCAGACTAAATTTGAACAAAAGGTCCAATTAGAAAAGAAAGCAAGGGAAAGAGAAGAAAGAGCAGATGAGAGAGAATTAAAGAAAGCTGAGCTTGATGCTAAAATTAAAGAAGTTGAATTATAGAACCAAGCCAACATTAGAGAATCAGTATTAAAGTAAGCTGAATTGGAGAACCAAGCCAAAATCAGAGAATCAGAATTAAATAAAGCTGAGCTTGATGCTAAAATTAAAGAAGCTGATTTACAAAGCCAGGCTAAATTAAAGAGGCAGAACTACAGGCGAAATCTAAGTGAGAAGGAATGGAGACACAACTAAAGTTAAAACAGTTAGAAATCTAAGCTGAAACCAGTAAAGATACTAGAAAATTAGAAATCAAAGAAAAGGAAAACCAATACAAGAAATACCAAGGTATTGTTAAAACTTCACCTCTGGTGACTGCATCGCAGCTTGGACCCAGAATTTCGAGGCTATCATGGAGCATTATAAGATACCAGTTTCAGAGTGGAATATGATCTACATGAAAAGTCTCTCTGGTTAACCTTTAAAAGTAATAGAAACTATTCCTAGTGAGCTAAGGAAAGACTACCAATACATTAAAACCAAAATAATGGCACATTTTCTATTAGATGAAGCAGGCTATAGAGAACAATTTTCAAAATTATCACCAAAACCATCACAAACCTTCTCAGATTATGTTTCTCTGGATCAAGATGTTTTCAGTAAATGGCTGTCTACAGCTAAGATTAATAATGATTTTGAACGCCTGAAAGATCTCATTCTTAGAGATAAGATTATCTCATTGTTATCATTTACCATTTTCACGTGTTTTTGCAAGAAAGTGAGTGTGAATCGGTAAAACAGATAGAAAAACGAGGGGCGGCTTACTACACAGGCAATAAAAATTGCTTTGAAAATGTACTTAAAGATACAGAGTTTGTAGCAACCACTTCATTTAACAGATCCAAATCCACCTCTTACAGCAAAACCAGACCTTATGGGAAGTTCACAAATCACCAATGTAAATATTGTAATTACAATCATAATGAAAATTATATGTGCGTTAAGAATATAACAGTTACTTACAAAACTTTATAGACAGACAAGAAAAGGAAAGCAAAAATTTTAAGAGATTGACCAAATATTTTTTTCTGTAAGGCCTATGGACACTGGCGCCATTCTTGTAAAAGCAGACAAATGGCAAAAGAAGCAAACTCAGCAGTGTTTGACAGTTCATCTTCTGAAGAAGAACAAGAAGAAAAACAACAGAAAGCAAACACAATTGAAAATATTGATGTTGTTCATTTAGATAAGTGAACTACATGCAATCGCTTTCATAATGATGGAGTGTTATACTGTGGTCGTCACATACAAATAACAAACGACGAGGCAAACGCAGTTTGCGATTCAGAAGGTAAAATTGACATCCATCATGGTTATGTAAATGGTAAACTAGCTAGAGTCCTGAGGGATAGTGGATGTACCCTCATTGGCTTAAGAAAAGAGTTTATGCAGCCCTCAGACTATACCGGGAAATTTGTTACCTGTAAAACATTTTCAGGAAACATCGAAAATTATCCACTTGCATGGGCACATATCCATACACCTTTTCTAACAGGCAAAATAAAATGTGCCGCGTTACAAAACCCATATTGCGATGTGATCATTGGGAATCTCCCTCAAGTTACAGACATTACACAAGAGCAAATTACCACCTGGTATAAACACTTCTTACCAGCAAGTGCAATTAACAGATCTAAGACAGAAAAAGACTCTGAAACTAACACTCAACATCAACAATTCACTATTACAGATGCTTCTAACACTGGGGAAAAGAGTGTCACTGAAACAGAAAAAGCTAACATAGCTGTTCATCAATTTCTCAAACCCAATGACCAGAAACTAAAACACAAAACCAATTAAGTAAATTCACCATCACAAACCAAACAGCAACCAAAGCCATGAAATGCAAATCAATACAGTGTAATATGTTTAACAGTATTCCTTTGTTGCTTAACGATACTATCAGTATCACGTCTCATTGCCTGTACACCATGTTATTGCAAATGTATGCCTAGCAAGAATCTATATCCAGATTCATATTTACAACGATGTAACAAAAATAAAGCACACAACCTCCACGACATAACGATGAATTCATGCTCCATTAATGAACGAACACAACAACAGACAGACGTAATGCATAGAGACTACACCAACGTAAACACCAAACTACTCACATTGACCCCTGAACAGTACAAAACAACACCCGGAAAGAAAACAATCCATCAGACAGAGACTAGCGCAACACAGAGCAAAACAAACATCAAACACCGCATCAAACTGGCCCAAAAGGGAGATAACCAGTCTACACGACAGTGCAGCATCACACCACACACACACACACAAGCAACGCCAGATTGTAACGACGGCAATAGACACAGGACAGACACATCACCGCCAGAGCAAAGCACGACAAATAGTAACATGTGAACAGAGACTACAGATAACTCTATACAGTTAATACCATCTACTATACCACTGAATTTCCACCAAACAGTGTGTTACATTGACTTCAGCCAAAACACACTCATCTAATTTTACAATGACAAGACTAATCTACAAGACGTACCTCATGTACTAACATACATAGACTACATATGCATACATACAAACAGTATGACAGAACACATAACAACATTACGACAAACATTTGACCGTATCAGGCAACACGGCCTGACTGTGAAACCAGCAAAAATTGAAATTGCATTTAAAGAAATATGATTTTTGGGCTATAATATTTGTGATGGTAATATTACAAGTGGTGATAAAATTGTATCTAGAATTTTGAATTTATCTGTTCCAACAACGAAGAAGGAAGTAAGAAGCATGTTAGGTTTGGCGAACTATTACAGGAAGTTCATACCAAAGTTGTCGGACCTGACAGAGATTTTTACCAACCTATTGAAGAGACTTCAACCTACAAAAATTGTAAACAGTTTAGACCTGAAAAATGCTCTTACAAGAATACAGCAATATTTTTCTTTTGAACCACTCCTTAAATTACCAAACGTGAACCTTCCTTTCACAGTTTGGACTGATTCGAGCGGCGTGGGCCTTGCTGGTGTCCTCCTATAGTCTTACGACAACATTCTTTATCCAGTGGCATATGTCAGCCATAGGTGATCACAATGTGAACGGACATGCAGTGCGCCGGAACTTGAATGTTTAGCTCTGGTGTATTCATTGTCGAGATTATTCAGATATTTATTGGGTAAACACTTCACAGTGGAATCTGATAACAGCCCACTAAAGGTTATCACACTAGGGACGCCATCAAATCATCGCATTGCTAGATGGGCACAACTACTACAGAACTACAGCTTCGACATACGCCACATCAGCGGAACAGAAAACACGATCGCTGACCTCCTGTCTTGAATCCCTCTTCACGAGTCCACTAACTGTCCAACTAGGTCTGAGCTCAAAGCTTCTTATTATTCTTCTTTCGTTCGCCTGAAATATGTTTTTAACTGCAATGTTGTCTCTTGTATGAATCTAACAGTCTTTTTTAGTTCACTCAGTGGTCCATAGAGTTTATCTTCCACTATTGTCTCTCGAGGCCCGAAGGTTCGCCTGGATATGTTGTAGTTTTGGCAATCTTGGAGTATGTGCTCTGCTGTCTGCGACGTCAAACCACATGTGCACATGGCGGAGTCACCAATCTTGAATTTTGTATACATGTGGTTGCGTAAACTATTGTGTCCTGTTCTGAGGCGTAGAAGAATTACCTGTTCTGGTTTGTCCATAACGTGGTAGCCGTCTTGAGTAGGTTTTGGTGGCCTTCTGATTGATTTGATCATTCTTTTCTTTTGGTGATATGTAATGGGCACATCAGATTGTTCTTCTTTTGCTCTTTCCTTAGCCAATCGATCAGCTCTGTCGTTTCCGGGGACTCCACAGTGGGATGGTATCCACTGTATGGTGACCTTACGCTGACTGCTAAGTTCAGAAAGTAGTGTCCTTAGAACTGGCTATTTCCAAGACAAGGGCGCCTCTATTACGGATTTTGCATCTGTCAATATCACCACAGCTTAATGATAGGTACTTTTAACGCTGTGTTTCGCTCAGAAGGCAAAATCACACACTAGTGCACTAGATCACCCCGTCAAATGATAGCGCATAAATTAATGTTAATGAGATATGGACTGTTCTTTCTTTTATTTGCAAAATACATGTTTAAATAGTGAATCTGGTGAATAAATAAAAGTAGTGTACAGAGATAATAACAGTTGCAATATTTCTCAAGTGCCTTACAATGCATATTATAGAACTAACAAGAGTTAACAACTTTTCGGCATTTGAGAATCATGTGTACGTACTGCATTAAAATGTGCCAATGATGTCAATATGATATAAGCGCTGTGTTAGTTAAGCGACATCGTTTCCCGAAACAGCTTACTTTAGCATTGTGCGGGGCCTACAGACTTTTTGTTTTTTTTTAACTTTAATTGAGTGTTAAACCTTCTGCATTTGTATTGTTAGTATTTTAACAGGCGTGCTGCGTGTATGGTATTTGTGTAGGTCTGTTTAACAGGGCGTTTGTGTGTCGAACCGGCGTGCGATGCATTTCAACATCAAATTACAAAGTATATTTACATAGTATGCATAAAGTATACTGTCCTTTCACACACAACATGTGTTCTCTTTCACACCCACAACATTGAATGAAATGTTGGTGTGGGTGTCGGCTGCCCATGAAGCAGAAGAAACCGCTGGAAAACCTGATGTTGACCGCACACGGCCAACTCTTATAGCAAATTTTTAAATATATATTTAAACATTTATTTTATAAAAAAAAACAATGTCTTTTTACATTAACAAATAAAGCATATACATTTTATGCGAGTGTGACAGCATTATAGTCTTGGCATGATGTAACCACCTACATATGGTGGTTGAGTAATAATTATTTCCCATTCAAACGAAACCATTTAATAGAAAACCCTTCACACTTTGGCGTTTACAAGTACGAAGGATTTATTTTTCCGTTCGCTGTGCCGGGAGAAGGTCAGTACAAAGGATTCACCTGTTTCCGCCAAGCAAGGGTCAAAACCTCGATCGATAACGAACACTGACTCACAAAGAATGTGTGTGCTTGTGTGTGACAGGGTAAGAGAGAGAGAGAGAGAGAGAGAGAGAGAGAGAGAGAGAGAGAGAGAGAGCATGAAAAAAAGGGGGGGGGGAGGGTCTCACACAATGAATCACAAAGGATGTATTCTGAGTTAGCGGAATAATGGATGCAAATAGTTGATCTTGCACCTTAGTGAAAGGTCGACTGTGATTATATATCTATATTATATTTAGTATATATATATATATATATATATATATATATATATATATATATATATATATATATATATATATATATATATATATATATATATATATATATATATATATATATATATATATATATATATATATATATATATATTATTTTTAATATTTTCGGCTCAAATGAATTGATCCTGTTTATGGTGGAGTTGGTGGGTGAATGTGATGGGCCTTGATCACAATATGAATTAAAATTACAGGTGTCCAATTACACAGAACCTCCACCACTTTATATAACTAAATTACAAAGGCTTAACCAGTGTTCGTGTTATCTCACAAAAGGAATTATATATATATATATATATATATATATATATATATATATATATATATATATATATATATATATATATATATATATATATATTGACAAGTATGGCACAATTGAATGTTAGGGTCAATCGATGATTCTTAGATAACAAATATTTAAATCCTTTCTCTCAAATTCTTGCATGCAAATTTAAGTGTCACATATTTCATTTACTCGCTCACTCATACTTAATTAATTATGTTAATTAATTAATGCGTCTGCTATCGCAGGAAATCTGGAACAAATAAGAAATGTCTGTTTACATTATAGTGGAAAGTATAATAAATAAAATATCACGAGAAATTTCAACAACAACAACAACAACATATCTGATATACCTTCGTGTGTTCTTACTGCACTTCGTCTCGAGTGGTACATGGCTATGCCATAATCATGCAACAAAAATAAATAAATAAAATACAGAGGTTCCAATGAAGCTGACAGGGGTAGGGTTGCCAGATACGTGGGCTCCAAAAGGAGGACATAATAAGACACAAAGGAGGACATAATAAGACAAAAAAGGAGAACAAAGAAGGACATATTGAATGTTTCATTTATATCGTTCCAGATTAAACCCACAATCAGTACAGTTGTATTACAATAGCTGCCAATAAGTGTATCTCATGTATTTGGAGTTTCTCAAAATATACTGTGATATAGTTTCTGAGGTTTCATTTGGTTTTTTGTCTAACTCGAGAATCTTAGTTTGGATTCCACCTGATTTCCAGTCAAAGTACTGAACAACGATTGGAAATATTTTCTGCGAACCGTGATTGCTAGCATCTGTCGGAAGACCGAAACATGAAATACCAATTAAAGATTTATCAAATTCATCAACAGTTGGGGGGGGGGGGCAATTACTTATTTTATTAATAATAATTATTATTGCTTCAGTCTTTGTTTTTGCCCAAGCAATATTTTTATCAGTGTCTGAATCTTCAAATAATGTGTGCATCTATCCAGCTGTGCAGGTCATCAAGTTGTAAGACTGATGATGGCAAACTGTATGAAATGCCAAATTTGCTTCAGCCGTTCCACCATAGTAATTGTGTCAATTTATTTTGTGTCTTTTTCGTTTGTTTATCTATTTGTGTTGTCCTGTCCTTGACAAAGATTCTCAGAATCGAAACGTCGGCCGTCCTTTGTTGTCCTATTGTACTTACTTGTTATTTTATTATTTTGTTATTTTATTATTTTATTATTTCATTTTATATATTTATTGATTGCTTCTGATTTTGGATAAGTTACACTTTGTTTTTCATCTGTGTACGATGGATTTCCTTGTAAGGTATGTGAATGTGCATTGTGTCTGTGTTTAATGTCTTTTATTTTCGCCGGAGCTAACTACACCGAATCTTGTTTTCAGTTCATATTGTTATATCCTGCTGTCCCCGCTGCTTTTCCTTTTGTTCCATCTCATTCTCGTTGCGTCCTTCAACGAAGCATGGAAACTTATTTTTCATAGTGTTCGAGAATTTGCATTTTCTCTTTGTAGATGCCATTTTCATAAACGTAGATGGCAAAAATTATAAATTTAAAAAAAAAGAAACAATTTTAAGTGGCGTCTCTGCTATCGGAACCGGAAATAACATTAACATTTTGACCATAGAGACTACAGCAGGGGTGGCCAACCTTTTCAGCAGGCGGGCCAAATTTCAGAAATAATATTTCCTGCCGGGCCACGCACCTAATTTTTTTTTTTTTTTGTTAATTAAAGTAAACAAGCAAGCGTGATACAGCTTCGACCATATCGTCGTTTCCCACTTCGCGGGCCGCAACATGACTCCCGGCGGGCCGCATTGTTAGTGTTGCCGAATAGAGCAACAGTTGGATTCAAATTATACAAATAATTGGTGTTTCACATTTGGTATAAATATGAAAATTAAATAAATATTATTAAGCATTGTGTTTTAATAAAGAATGTAAACACACGGTAGAGTGTACGTGCATTGTAAGTTTTAAAAACAATACATAAAAAATTATAACATACAATATTTTAAAAGCCGGACATTTTAAAGGTTTTTTAGCTTTGCCTACCGGACGGAGGACACGAGGCTAAAAAGGAGGACATGTCCTCTCTTTGCCGGACGTCTGGCACCTTAGACAGGGGGAAAATGTGGACATCAGAGGACAAGTTAAACACCAACCTTAAAAAGATGTCGTGTACAAAATGGTTTGTTAGTACGAATAATTTTGTTTTTCTCGCTACGAGGCGAAGGCGTTACAGACACAATTCGTAATCCCGCATACCCGCGTTCAAAACACAGCTGCAATTCGTAATCCCGCATACCCGCGTTCGAAACACAGCTGCAGACGATTTGGCAGCAAACCGTCTTGCGTTGGTGTTTTTACGAAATGGTATGGATGCCAGTCATTCGGAGAGCGATGGTGGACTGCTGTGCGTGAGCTTGCCAAGAGATCACAACAGCAGAACATGCTGGTGTTGACTGCAACGCCCTATAAAGGATTTTTTTTTCACATATCCTTTACAGGACATCGCTGTCAACATCAGCATTTCTTAGCTGATTGTTGAATTTCTTGGCGGGGTTGCGATCGGTGGTTTGCCATTGCTTTCTGAGTGACTGGCTCACATACTCCGTAAGTTACCGACGTGGAGAGAACCGCTATCAATTCTGGCGCACGTCACGTCACGTTACGAAAACATGCGGGATTACGGAGAAAGTCGTGTAACACCTAGACCAGAGATGCCGGCAGTAGTGGAGGATGCGACATACACACGTATATTTTGGGCGGCTGGCGGCTGATAGGGTTTATGAAGGAAATATTTTGAAGTTTTTTTGAGTTGGGCGGGGGAAATTTTTGGTGGGAATTTTTTTTGGCGGCGTGTGGGAACGGTTTTTTTTCCGCCTGCCTGGTCTGAAAATCTGTGAAAGTAATTAAGGTAATATTTAGTTGGTTCTGTACTGGAAAGAGAGGGTGTGAAGGGGAAAGTTATTTTGGTTACGTAGGGTATATTAGTATGCGTGGTGATGTATAAACAAGGGTGTGATGGGTCGTGGTTTCTACTCATGGGTTGGATATATGGTGGTGGCGTAGACATCTCATAATGTGTCTGTTCGTGGTGAGTAATGTATAAACTGTCAAGGGTGTGATGGGTCGTGGTTTCTACTCATGGGTTGGATATATGGTGGTGGCGTAGACATCTCATAATGTGTCTCTTCGTGGTGAGTAATGTATAAACTGTCAAGGGTGTGATGGGTCGTGGTTATACTCGACGAAGTAAGAGATGGTTACTATCATCTGAAAAGTGTGATAGTAGTTAAAGTAAAGGGTGGTATATTCACCGATTACAAAGGAAATCTTATAAAGTTGTAATGTGGTAAGGGGTATTAGTGATCAAGTAGGAGTGATATAGGGGTGGTCATAATTGTAATAAGAGGTGTTCGCAGTTACACACTGGTCAACCAGTGGTCAAGTAGTCAAGTAAGGAAATTTTAGGGAAAAGTGATTGTAATGATATGGTGGTGATTAAAGAGTGGTAAATTAGTGGTCAAGCAGTGGTCAAGCAATGGTCAAGTGGTCAAGTGAAGAAATTTTAGGGGAAAAGTGATTGTAACGATATGGTGATGCTTAAAGGGTGGTAAATTAGTGGTCAATCAGTGGTCAAGCAATGGTCAAGTGGTCAAGTGAGGAAATTTTTAGGGAAATTTTAGGGGAAAAGTGATTGTAATGATATGGTGGTGATTAAAGAGTGGTAAATTAGTGGTCAATCAGTGGTCAAGCAATGGTCAAGTGGTCAAGTGAGGAAAGTTTTAGGGAAATTTTAGGGGAAAGTGATTGTAACGATATGGTGATGGTTAAAGGGTGGTAAATTAGTGGTCAAGCAGTGGTCAAGCAATGGTCAAGTGGTCAAGTGAGGAAAATTTTAGGGAAAGTTTAGGGAAAAGTGATTGTAATGATATGGTGATGCTTAAAGGGTGGTAAATTAGTGGTCAAGTAGTGGTCAAGTGGTGGTCAAGTAGTGGTCAAGTGGTCGAGTGACTACTTAAATTGTAGAGGACGATTTGCCTAAGATTATGGTAGTGGTTAAAGTGATCGATGACGTGGTCAAGCAGTGGTCAAGCAGTGGTCAAGTAGTCAAGTAAGGAAATTGTAGGGGAAAGTACGTATAGTGCAATGGTGGTGGGTAAAGTGAGGAGGAATCACTAGTAGTGATAATAGTACTACCAATATTAGCGACAAGAATATTAGCTGGTTCGTTGTTATTATACTATTTTTTGTGGGGTGTGTAAAAATCATACAAAGAGGGTCATACAACCACAAAGACAGCCAAGTACACACATGTACACACAAGTACACACAAAGACAAAGACAACCAAACACACACGTACACACATACAGAAGTACAGACAAACCATACCATTACTACTGTCACGACAACAGCTATACACAAGTACACACAGACACACTCACCCATATACAAGAACATTAAAAAACAACCACAAAGATAGCCAAGTACACACATGTACACAGAAGTACAGACAAACCATACCATTACTACTGTCATCACAACTATACACAAGTGCACACTAATAAGCAAATACACAAAGAGGGTCACACAAACACACATACAAACACAAAGACAACCATACACAGACAACCCATACCATTACTACTGTCATCACAACTATACACACATACAGACACGTGTACACACATACAAGCACAAAGTCACACAACCACTCAAGTACAGACAAACCCATACACACTTGATACACTTGTACATACAGACCTACAAGCACACACAAAAACAAAGACACACCCAAACCATTACTACTGTCATCACAACTATACACAAGTACTCACCCATAATCAATTACACAAATACACACCTACTACAAACTCAAAGACACACACCCATCGCCTAGCATTACTACTGTCATCACAACTATACACAAGTACTCACCCATAATCAATTACACAAATACACACCTACTACAAACTCAAAGACACACACCCAAACCATTACTACTGTCATCACAAGTACACACAAGTACACACCCATAATCAATTACACAAATACACACCTACTACAAACTCACACCCATACCATTACTACTGTCAGCACAAGTACACACAGACACACCCGTACACACTTGATACACTTGTACATACAGACCTACAAGCACACAAAAAACACACCCATACCATTACTAATGGTACCACAACCAGTACAGATACACTCACCCATAAGACTAAACTATACAAACCACAAATTATTGGTAAAGAACGCGGATGTCCGAGAAGCCCCTACGTCATCAACGCCATATGCAAAAGTCATTAAGTATGAGTCATCGGTGTGTAGGGAAGCAGGCGTGAGAATAGCTTGTCTAACTGCCACGTCAGCTACGTCGTGTGCAGAACCAGTGTATAAAATAGACGGCGTCTCTTGTGAGCTCAGTACCAGTTCACGGGCTGACTTGGGTATCTACAGAGGTGCTTCAGGCTGGTGTGAGCAGTGTTCGTGTAGTAACCAGATATTGTTCACGTAGTGACTTGGCTACACCAGTGAAACAGGTTGGTGTGAGCATTGTTCGTGTAGTAACCAGATATTGTTCACGTACTGACTTGGCTACAGCAGTGAAACTTGGTTTGAGCCTTATTCGTGTCGTTGGCCTCTGATAAAACATTGAAACATATATTGTATACACCAGAACATTTTTTGGGGATTGTAAGAAAGAAAAAACAACCGAAAGTGTGACTTGTGACCAGTTTATCAATATGACCACCAGATCTACTTCCACGTGTTCAGTGTGCGACAAAGCCTATTGTGATAAGTATACCCTTAATCGTCACATTCGGACCATTCACGAGGGGAAAGACCAAGTATATCCCTGTCAGTTATGTGATAAGGTGTATAATACGAACGATGGCCTACAAAAACACAAACGAATACGTCATCAGCCACGTATGAATACACCAAACACTACAATACCAGAGACGGCAGCACCACCTGTCTATTTACACCAGCCTCGTAGTCTAACGCAAGTACCAGACTGCCACCACTGTATCTTCAATGATAACCTTACCCGCCATAATGGGAACATTCACAATGATTATCCCTGTCAGTTACGTACCAATCTATACAATTCGAACCTACAACGGTACTTACATCACCAGACATCACGAGAAAGGATGACACCCTTAGACACCCTGGCAACACCTCCACTCATAGTAGCAGAGGATATCCAACCAAATGATAGAGACAGCTTGGCAGCCCTTAAGGCGTACTGCAAGGACCTATCGCTTATGCTACCCAATCAAGTGGTAGTATTAGAAAAAAGTGTCGACCACCGCAACCGGGTGGTTTTGGTATGATAAAAAAGAAGTATTCAGATATCTTGTATGATAGCTCATACATGTCTTTATTCTGGATCCGAAACAAATAAGGTATGTGTGATGACTTCGACAACAACAGTGTTTTTGATAGTCAACCAGCAGAGCCCAGAAGAATGAAGATCACTAATCCAGAACTTTTTGGTTTTTCACTAATCATCTATGTCATTGATTTTTTTTTATATCACTAAACTGTTTTTCACTACTCATGTATGTCATTGATTTTTTCTTATATCTCTAAACTGTTTTTCACTACTCATGTATGTCATTGATTTTTTTCTTATACCACTAAAGTGTTTTGATGAATAACACACTTATTTTGGTGATAAAAATATTGAAACCAAGTTTTTTTGTTGATTTTCTTTATTGGTTTTGTTTTCATGACGTTGTCTTGTCGGCTCAGAGCTTACATTACCAGACATGAACAAAGTCTTAGAAGAAGTTATGGCAAATACAGAAATATATGAAAAATAACCAAGTATGAAAAGGCCTAAAGAGAGAAATGTCTCGGCCAAATTTATAAAAATAATCAATGGAGAAAAAAAATCTTGGCCAAATACGAAAATGTGTCAACCAAATGGAAAAAGAATATTGACCAAGTAATGAAATACACCATTCAAGTTTATGAAAAGTCGGAAAATTTGTCAACCAAAAAGGGAAAGAGGTCTGCCAAATACAGATACAGCTCGTCCAAACTTATAAAAACCTAGGAAAAAATAACCAAAGGCGAAAAGGCCAAAATACGAAATGTCTCGACCAAGTTTATAAAAATATAGGAAAAAATATTACAACTAAAAGGTTGATCAAAAATTATAAATTCAAACATTATAAAAATAACCAAATATGAAAAACATCGTCCAAAGACAGAAATATTTCAACTAAACTTATAAATAAGTCACCAAAATGGAAAAGGTCAAGTACCGAAATAGCTATGGAAAAAGTAAGTCCACAAAACTAAGAAAAAAAAAATGTAACTTCTGTAGTCAAATGTGTCTTATATGAAAAGACGCTATCAATGTCACCCCTTTCCTTGTTTTATTTTACCAAAGACCTTCGCCGTATCTGGTACAGAAACCCTTATACATCACTCATCTCTCCACACTCTTGGTATCTTTCTAATACAAAGTGGTTACATCACCAAGAACTTCAAACCTCAATTGTACACGTGCTCCATTGAAACACCCATGACAGTTAACAACATGTATGACCATGTAATCTGTGACTCCATCGGGGATAGTTCATCCGAGTATTCGTCACCAAAGATCCATTTCCCATGGCTGACATCTTCAACTTGCTATACCACATCTTATTCTAATATACACTTTACATGAAATTTCCCAAATTTGGGATCTATTAAAGAATACGTAATGAGATACACAAAGACACCAAGAACATATCAGACAAAACAACTCACAAACTAAAAACTTATACCATATCAGATGAACCTCCCAGTCAACAAAAGCAATAGGCTCTATTAAAGAATACGTAATGAGATACACAAAGACACCAAGAACATATCAGACAAAACAACTCACAAACTAAACACTAATACCATATCAGATGAACCAGCCAACAACTACTACTAGAACACAAACATATAATAAGGAAATACATGACACACAGAGCTTACAGACAAATCACTTGGAGTCAAACAAATTTTGCTTCTTGTACTGTAGAATTCTACCAACACTTCTTTCCTATCACCAAAACTAAACATCTACCACACAACCACTGGTCATTTGTCCAACATAATACTCATACCCTCGCCAACGACATTAAGGAAACGCATACTAGATTATTTCTGGTTATAACTGTTTTAATAGGGCAGAGAGATATACATGCTAATTAGACTACAGCTGCCTTCTTCACTGCTGTCCTTTGTTCGATGACCTTTCTTCTGTGGTTGACCCTCAAGACTGGGTTCAAAATTTTTTCAAAGTCTAGTATACGGCTTTCAAAATTCTCACGTTCTCTGATTACATGATGCCAGTTACCATTGCGTTCTTCGTTGCCAACAGTATGGACTGTCAAGAAATGAGGTTCTGGTGCAAAATTAACCTGTGGAGGTAAATAAAACACATTGAAACTTACAAGACTACCTACTACTTCAGTAAAGAAATAAACAGTAAAAAATTCACAATGAGAAGTGGTAAAAGGCATAAAAACTGACTGTCGACATTCTTTTGGTCACGCCTTGAGAAAGGGTAAAGGTATAGTCACTGATGGTTTGTGGTATAGAGAGATGTACATAGAAAACATGTATAGCACCTAGGTATTCGGTATTGGTCATGTTAACAAAAATACACATGTGAATTGTGCTCATTACTACCCATACACACCTTATTCGTTGAAGAGGAACACCTTCGGACACCATCAGTAGGATATTTTTCGTTCCACGTCACATTAATTTTCTTGAGAGACTCTGGGGCATGACTACTAGCCAAAAGGTCAATATCTTCATCTGAAGACGAAGCATCACCCCAAGCAAAGGTTGTCTGTGGTACATCTAAAGCTGGCTGGGTGCCACGAGTAGGTTTCTGGCAGAACAAAATGTCTAATGATAAAGCTGGTGTGAAGAAGCCAGAATTATCTTCCTCCAAAACACTGTCATCTTCACAACAATCCTCATCTTCTGACCACGATGACCGTCTATCAATTAAAGCTGTCATTGTACCTGGTGAATGGAAGGTGAAAAAAGTTTTAAACAAGTAGGTTAAAATTTTTAAACAAGTGTCAACGTTAGGAGTACAATGTGATTCTATAGAAGAATCTCTGATCACAGACTCATACTACAGATACGACAGTGTGAGTGTTGCTTCCAGGAGTAACAATTATGGACTGGTGTAATGGTTTTCACTAACAACTGACAAGAGGGTGTTTTTGTGAAACAGGGGAATTCGACACCAGTGATATGTTAGTAGTATGGGATTTAAATCCAATGTCTGACAATGTGTAAGTATTCGTTTCCTTAATGTCGTTGGCGAGGGTATGAGTATTATGTTGGACAAATGACCAGTGGTTGTGTGGTAGATGTTTAGTTTTGGTGATAGGAAAGAAGTGTTGGTAGAATTCTACAGTACAAGAAGCAAAATTTGTTTGAGTCCAGGTGATTTTGTCTGTAAGCTCTGTGTGTCATGTGTTTCCTTATTATATGTTTGTGTTCTAGTAGTAGTTGTTGGCTGGTTCATCTGATACGGTATTAGTTTTTAGTTTGTGAGTTGTTTTGTTTGGTATGTTCTTGATGTCTTTGTGTATCTCATTACGTATTCTTTAATATATCCCAAATTTGGGAAATTTCATTAAAAGTGTATATTAGAATAAGTTGTGTTATAGCAAGTTGAAGATGTCAGCCATGGGAAATGGATCTTTGGTGATGAATAATCGGATGAACTATCCCCGATGGACTCATAGATTACATGGCCATACATGTTGTTAACTGTCATGGGTGTTTCAATGGAGCACGTGTACAATTGAGGTTTGAAGTTCTAGGTGATGTGACCACTTTGTATTAGAAAGAAACCAAGAGTATGGAGAGATGAGTGATGTATAAGGGTGTCTGTACCAGATACGGCGAAGGCCTTTGGTAAAGTAAAACAAGGAAAGGGGTGACATTGATAGCGTCTTTTCAGATAAGACACATTTGACTACAGAAGTTAAATTTTTTTTTCTTTCTTAGTTTTGTGGACTTACTTTTTCCATAGCTATTTCTGTACTTGACCTTTTCCCTTTTGGTGACTTATTTATAAGTTTAGTTGAAATATTTCTGTCTTTGGACGATGTTTTTCATATTTGGTTATTTTTATAATGTTTGAATTTATAATTTTTGATCAACCTTTTAGTTGTAATATTTTTTCCTAGATTTTTATAAGCTTGGTCGAGACATTTCGTATTTTGGCCTTTTCATACTTGGTTATTTTTCATATATTTCTGTATTTGCCATAACTTCTTCTAAGACTTTGTTCCTGTCTGGTAATGTAAGCTCTGAGCCGACAAGACAACGTCATGAAAACAAAACCAATAAAGAAAATCAACAAAAATCTTGGTTTCAATATCTTTATCACCAAAATATGTGTGTTATTCATCAAAACACTTTAATGATATAAGAAAAAATCAATGACATATATATGCATCAATAGAGTTTAGAGATATAAGAAAAAATCAATGACATACATGATTAGCGAAAAACACTTTTAGTGATATAAGAAAAAATCAATGACATACATGATTAGTGAAAAACAGTTTAGTGATATAAGAAACAATCAATGACATAGATGCTTAGTGAAAAACACTTTAGTGATATAAGAAACAATCAATGACATAGATGCTTAGTGAAAAACAGTTTAGTGATACAAGAAACAATCAATGACATAGATGATTAGTGAAAAACCAAAAAGTTCTGGATTAGTGATCTTCATTCTTCTGGGCTCTGCTGGTTGACTATCAAAAACACTGTTGTTGTCGAAGTCATCACACATACCTTATTTGTTTCGGATCCAGAATAAAGACATGTATGAGATATCATACAAGATATCTGAATACTTCTTTTTATCATACCAAAACCACCCGATAGCGGTGGTCGACACTTTTTTCTAATACTACCACTTGATTGGGTAGCATAAGCGATAGGTCCTTGCAGTACGCCTTAAGGGCTGCCAAGCTGTCTCTATCATTTGGTTGGATATCCTCTGCTACTATGAGTGGAGGTGTTGCCAGGGTGTCTAAGGGTGTCATCCTTTCTCGTGATGTCTGGTGATGTAAGTACCGTTGTAGGTTCGAATTGTATAGATTGGTACGTATCTGACAGGGATAATCATTGTGAATGTTCCCATTATGGCGGGTAAGGTTATCATTGAAGATACAGTGGTGGCAGTCTGGTACTTGCGTTAGACTACGATGATGGTGTAAATAGATAGGTGGTGCTGTCGTCTCTGGTATTGCAGTGTTTGGTGTATTCATACGTGGCTGATGACGTATTCGTTCGTGTTTTTGTAGGCCATCGTTCGTATTATACACCTTATCACATAACTGACAGGGATATATTTGGTCTTTCCCCTCGTGAATGGTCCGAATGTGACGATTAAGGGTATACTTATCACAATAGGCTTTGTCGCACACTGAACACGTGAAAGTAGATCTGGTGGTCATATCGATAAACTGGTCACAAGACACACTTTCGGTTGTTTTTTCTTTCTTACGATCGCAAAAAGTTCTGGTGTATACAATATATGATTCAATGTTTTATCAGAGGCCAACGACACGAATAAGGCTCAAACCAAGTTTCACCGATGTAGCTAGCCAAGTCACTACGTGAACAATATCTGGTTACTACACGAACAATGCTCACACCAACCTGTTTCACCGATGTAGCTAGCCAAGTCACTACGTGAACAATATCTGGTTACTACACGAACACTGCTCACACCAGCCTGAAGCACCTCTGTAGATACCCAAGTCAGCCCGTGAACTGGTACTGAGCTTACAAGAGACGCCGTCTATTTTATACACTGGTTCTGCACACGACGTAGCTGACGTGGCAGTTAGACAAGCTATTCTCACACCTGCTTCCCTACACACCGATGACTCATACTTAATGACTTTTGCATATGGCGTTGATGACGTAGGGGCTTCTCGGACATCCGCGTTCTTTACCAATAATTTGTGGTTTGTATAGTTTAGTCTTATGGGTGAGTGTATCTGTACTGGTTGTGGTACCATTAGTAATGGTATGGGTGTGTTTTTGTGTAGGTCTGTATGTACAAGTGTATCAAATGTGTACGGGTGTGTCTGTGTGTACTTGTGCTGACAGTAGTAATGGTATGGGTGTTTTTGTAGTAGGTGTGTATTTGTGTAATTGATTATGGGTCTGTACTAGTGTGTACTTGTGATGACAGTAGTAATGGTTTGGGTGTGTGTCTTTGAGTTTGTAGTAGGTGTGTATTTGTGTAATTGATTATGGGTGAGTACTTGTGTATAGTTGTGATGACAGTAGTAATGCTAGGCGATGGGTGTGTGTCTTTGAGTTTGTAGTAGGTTTGTATTTGTGTAATTGATTATGGGTGAGTACTTGTGTATAGTTGTGATGACAGTAGTAATGGTTTGGGTGTGTCTTTGTTTTTTGTGTGCTTGTAGGTCTGCATGTACAAGTGTATCAAGTGTGTATGGGTGTGTCTGTACTCGAGTGTTTGTGTGACTTTGTGCTTGTATGTGTGTACACGTGTCTGTATGTGTGTATAGTTGTGATGACAGTAGTAATGGTATGGGTTGTCTGTGTATGGTTGTCTTTGTGCTTGTATGTGTTTTTGTGTGACCCTCTTTGTGTATTTGCTTATTAGTGTGTACTTGTGTATAGTTGTGATGACAGTAGTAATGGTATGGTTTGTCTGTACTTCTGTGTCTGTATGTGTGTACGTGTGTTTGTTTGGTTGCCTTTGAGTGTTCTTGTATATGGGTGAGTGTGTCTGTGTGTACTTGTGTATAGCTGTTGTTGTGACAGTAGTAATGGTATGGTTTGTCTGTACTTCTGTATGTGTGTATGTGTGTGTTTGGTTGTCTTTGTCTTTGTGTGTACTTGTGTGTACATGTGTGTACTTGGTTGTCTTTGTGGTTGTATGACCCTCTTTGTATGATTTTTACACACCCCACAAAAAATAGTATAATAACAACGCACCAGCTAATATTCTTGTCTCTAATATTGGTAGTACTATTATCACTACTAGTGATTCCTCCTCACTTTACCCACCACCATTGCACTATACGTACTTTCCCCTACAATTTCCTTACTTGACTACTTGACCACTGCTTGACCACTGCTTGACCAGGTCATCGATCACTTTAACCACTACCATAATCTTAGGCACATCGTCCTCTACAATTTAAGTAGTCACTCGACCACTTGACCACTACTTGACCACCACTTGACCACTACTTGACCACTAATTTACCACCCTTTAAGCATCACCATATCATTACAATCACTTTTCCCTAAACTTTCCCTAAAATTTTCCTCACTTGACCATTGCTTGACCACTGCTTGACCACTAATTTACCACTCTTTAATCACCACCATATCGTTACAATCACTTTTCCCTAAAATTTCCCTAAAATTTTCCTTACTTGACCGCTTGACCACTGCTTGACCACTGCTTGACCACTAATTTACCACTCTTTAAGCATCACCATATCGTTACAATCACTTGTCCCCTAAAATTTCTTCACTTGACCACTTGACCATTGCTTGACCACTGCTTGACCACTAATTTACCACTCTTTAAGCATCACCATATCATTACAATCACTTGTCCCCTAAAATTTCTTCACTTGACCACTTGACCATTGCTTGACCACTGCTTGACCACTAATTTACCACTCTTTAATCACCACCATATCATTACAATCACTTTTCCCTAAAATTTCCTTACTTGACTACTTGACCATTGCTTGACCACTGGTTGACCAGTGTGTAACTGCGAACACCTCTTATTACATTTATGACCACCCCTATATCACTCCTACTTGATCACTAATACCCCTTACCACATTACAACTTTATAAGATTTCCTTTGTAATCGGTGAATATACCACCCTTTACTTTCAATACTATCACACTGTTCAGATGATAGTAACCCTCTCTTACTTCGTCGAGTATAACCACGACCCATCACACCCTTGTTTATACATCACTACACCACGCCTAGTGAACAGATACATTATGAGATGTCTACGCCACCACCATATATCCAACCCATGAGTAGAAACCACGACCCATCACACCCTTGTTTATACATTACTACACCACGCCTAGTGAACACATTCATATACGTAACCACCATATATCCAACCCATGAGTAGAAACCACGACCCATCACACTCTTGTTTATACATTACTCACCACGAACAGACACATTATGAGATGTCTACGCCACCACCATATATCCAACCCATGAGTAGAAACCACGACCCATCACACCCTTGTTTATACATCACTACACCATACTAATATACCCTACGTAACCAAAATAACTTTCCCCTTCACACCCTCTCTTTCCAGTACAGAACCAACTAAATTTTACCTTAATTACTTTCACAGATTTTCAGACCAGGCAGGCGAAAAAACCGTTCCCACACGCCGCCAAAAAAAATTTCCCACCAAAAATTTCCCCCGCCCAACTCAAAATATTTCCTTCATAAACCCTATCAGCCGCCAGCCGCCCAAAATATACGTGTGTATGTCGCATCCTCCACTACTGCCGGCCCTGTAAAGGATATGCAACTAATTTTATTTTATTTACTACAAGGGAAGGAAGGACTCTCCTTGAATATCAAGGAAACAGTAACGATGGTGATATCAAAGAAAATGGGGACACCAAAATGTGACATAGAAATACAAATAGAAGGGAAAATTCTCAACCTTATAACATCAGATGGAAGATGTACAACAGAGATTAAGAGCAGAAAAGGGCAGGCAAAAGCCGCATTTAAGAAAATGAAGAGTATCTTATGCAATAAGTCGCTATCAATGAATGTAAGTAAGAGAGTGCTAAAATGCTATATAGAACCAGTTTTGCTGTATGGCAGCGAATCTTGGAATGTAAATGAACAAATTAGAAAGAAATTAGAAGCAACAGAGATGTGATTTTTAAGCCGAATGTTGCGAATTCCTTGGACTGCCAGAGTAACTAACAACGATTACCTGAAAGAGGCTAATGAAACTAGAACACTATATACAACAATAAGAAAAACAGCTTTCTTTGGTTATATGATGAGAAGAGAGGCATTGGAGAACATCGTGACAACTGGAAAGATCGAGGGAAAGAGAGGCAGAGGCAGACCAAGAGAAATGATGCTGGACGGATTGAGACGGGGCATGCAGGATTATCATCAACAGAGTTGATCCAGAACACGAAAGACCGAGATTTGTGGAAAGCCATGAACGCCTACGCCAGCCGGCACGGCAATTGATGATGATGATGACAAGGGAAGTAATTGCATCTAGGTTGAAGTCATATTACGGCTTTAGCAATCAAGGGGAACAATTATAGATTTCACTATATTTATACTGACAGCTATTTTGCAAGAGAAATATATGTTTATTCCTGTAACAATTTTATTCATATTCTAGAAATTATAAACTGAATGTTACCATCATAAAAGCTATATACAGTTTTGAATATTATTTAAAATTTTAGGCACCAAGTTGTTGTATAATAAATAATGTTTAGTAAATTATTTATTTCTTTGTATGCTAGGCCGTGTCTGTCTAAACAGAATTTAAGCATACTCTGGTTTCTCTTCACAACGTACAAAATATGTTTGTTTAACAGCAGTCCTTTCATGCTTAACGATACAATCAGTATCATGTCTCATTGCCTGTACAGCATGTTATTGCAAATGTATGCCTAGCAAGAATCTATATCCAGATTCATATTTACAACGATGTAACAAAAATAAAGCACACAATCTCCACTACAGAACGATGAATTCATGCTCCATTAATGAACGAACACAACAACAGACAGACGTAATGCATAGAGACTACACCAACATAAACACCAAACCACTCACATTGACCCCTGAACAGGACAAAACAACACCCGGAAAGGAAACAATCCATCAGAAAGAGACTGACGCAACACAGGGTAAAACAAACATCAAACACCGCATCAAACTGACCCAAAAGGGAGATAACCATTCTACACGACAGTGCAGCATCACACCACACACACACACACACACACACACACACACGCGCGCGCACAAGCAACGCCAGATTGTAACGACGGCAATAGACACAGGACAGACACATCACCACCAGAGCAAAGCACGACAAATAGTAACATGTGATAGGAGACTACAGATAACTCTATACAGATAATACCATCTACTATACCACTGAATTTCCACCAAACACAGTGTGTTACATTGACTTCAGCCAAAACACACTCATCTCATTTTACAATGACAAGAGTATGATGTTCTGTCCTCTGTATGTATGTGTGAGTAGTGTGTCTAGTTCTTCAAATAATTGTGGCTGGTAGTTGTAATTTGGTGGTGCATGTATGTTGGCAATGGTATATGTGTGTGAGGTTTTACTTATCTGTGTTATGCTGATTCTACCCTGGCTATCCCGATTTGTTTTTTTTTTTTAATGTTCCACTATCTGATGTCTGTAGTATGGCTGTCCCAGAACCTATGTTTTGGACTGCCAAACTGAAGTGTGCATGTCTCAGTCCTAATTGTGTTGTGATTTGTGCGCCATGTATTTCTGAATGAATATGTGTCTCTTTTAGCAGGATGAAATGTGGTTTGTATTTGTGTATGAGTGTGCAAATGTGTTGTTGTTTTGTGCGTATACCAGATATATTTAAACATATTATTTTTATAATGTTTTTATAATGCGTGTTAACCACGCATAGAAAGAACAGATGGTTCAATCAAAAATGTGAAGAAGCAGTCATTAGGAAGAAGAATGCCAGACATGTATGGTTAAATAACATCAATAACATCCAAAAGGAAGAGCATTATAGAAATGAATGTAAAGAGGCTACAAAAATAGTCAGACAGCAGAAGCGAGAATATATGAATAATATAATCAAAGATATGGAAACTAATCACCAGAAAAATGAATCCAGAAAATTTTTTAAAGAACTGAAGTCAATGAAACGAGGGCACCAACAAAACACATATGGTTTAAAAGACAAAAATGGGAATATGATAAATACCAATGAGGAAATGTGCAACACATGGAAAGAATATTTTATTGAATTACTAAATTGTGAAGCTCCAAGTAACATTTTCTCACAGGAAGAGGTTCTAACATGCGAACCACAAATTGAAGAACCTACATTTGAAGAAATCCTATATGTAATCACACGACTTAAAAACAATAAGGCAACTGGGACTGATGGAATTGCTGCTGAATTTATAAAGGCAGGTGGCCATGCATTACATCTAAAGCTATACGAACTAATAATAAAAATCTGGAGGACAGAAGAATTACCCCATGACTGGAAAGAGTCATTATTGATACATATCTTTAAGAAAGGAGACAAGTTCCAATGTGGAAATTATAGAGGAATATCACTACTGTCCACAAGCTATAAGATACTATCCGCAGTATTACTAAATAGACTAAAACCATATTCAGAAGACATATTAGGTGACTACCAGGCGGGGTTTAGACAAAACAGATCAACAATAGATCAGATATTTATCTTACGACAAATAGCCGAGAAACATTGGGAATATAAAAGAGATCTCCATAACATATTTGTGGATTTTAAAAAGGCTTATGATAGTGTCCATAGGAATAGTCTATGGAATGCTATGCAGGAATTTGGAATACCAAGGAAGTTAATCAACATGACCAGACTATGCATGGAAGATACTTATAATATAGTAACATATAAAGGCAGGAAAACAGACCCCTTCCAAATAACATCTGGCTTGAAACAGGGTGATGCACTATCGCCGCTACTCTTCAATCTGGCTCTAGAGAAAGTTGTAAGGAAGGTAAAGGAGGAATGTGATATTGGAGGAACATCCAAGCTGCTTGGTTATGCAGATGATATAGATATTATAGGGCAAAGTGAACAAAAGACATTGGAAATATTGACTCACTTAAAGGGAAAAGCCCAACAGATGGGGCTGGTTATCAACCAAGATAAGACAGAATATATGGTAATTTCAAGAGACGGAATGGCTAGAAACTCTGGCCACATACAAATAGATAATATGACCATTAAAAGAACGGAAACATACAAATACCTGGGTACGATCTTCAACTGCTCCAACATCATAAGGGAAGAAATACAAACTAGAATCAACTCTGGAAATAAGATATACTATGCACTACAACATCTACTAAAATCAAAGGCGCTATCTCGTAACACCAAAATCACAATATACAAAACACTGATCAGACCAGTTGTGCTGTATGGCTCTGAAACCTGGAGTACAACGAAAGGAGACGAAGCCTTGTTACAAACCTTTGAGAACAAAATTTTAAGACGCATCTTTGGACCCATTAGGGATACACAAAGTGGAGAGTGGAAAAGAAGAAGTAACAAAGAAATTTATGATCTGTTTAAGTCCCCGCTAATCACTGGTATCATGAAGGCTAATAGACTACAATGGCTGGGGCATATAGAAAGAATGGAAGATAATAGGGAAACAAAACTCGCTTACACTCAGGAAATAAATGACCGTAGACCCCGAGGTAGACCAAGAAGGCGGTGGAGAGATAATACATGTACAGACCTGCAAGCACTTGGAATCAACAACTGGCAAGAGAAGGTCCACCAGAGAGACGAATGGAGACGGATTGTATTTGCAGCAAAGAACCTCAATGGCTCGGAACGCTGAAGAAGAAGAAGAAGAAGAAGAATATTATTTTTATGTCTCCCATCACAAGTATGGCAATTGACGTTACTAAAATTAGTTTTAAAAAAATATGCTGCATATAGCTGTTTATTGCGTTTTGGACATTCCCGAGTTCTCTTCTCCTTCAGTGGCAATGGCGATAAATAAATGTCTTAAAGATATGTTGTCCTCTTCATCTGTGTTCTGTCGTTGGTCATTTGTCCTTACTGTGGGGCTGTCCGGTTTGTTCACTTTTTTTGGTGTGGCAATTGGAGAATCGTCATCTTCGCTATCGCTGTTTTCTGCGGTTTTCTGCATTCTATTGCGCTTCTTGTTATGTATCACTTTAATGAAACCATCTTTTGTCTACCTCTTTGTCATTTTTAATAGATTCCCGTTCATCTGAATTTTGTCTCATTGGTCGGGGTTGGGGATGGGTGCGTATTTGGGGTGGTAGGTGATTTGGATTTGTGTTGGGTTTTACTGTCTTGTTCCTTTCGTTGATTTGTTCTTTGCGTTGTAATGTCGTTTGTGGCTAAGGTATTGGTGTTTTCAGTCTCGAGTGATGTTCGTCCTGGCGTGGGCATTAGTGTTGTCTTCGGCGCTGTGGTTTCCACTTGTTCTCGTGATTGAGTCGGTGCCTGCTGACTATTTGCTTCTACCAGCGGTAGAAAGTTTTCCACCTTGTTTTCATCAACCTTTGGCCGCGGTCTTCGGCTGGGGCACCTGTTGGCCCAGTGGTCGTCCATACCACAGTTTGGGCACGTTGTTCTGCGCCCTGGCATCGTGAAGAGGATATGGTGGTTGTTACCGGTTATTCCAGGGATGTTTAACCTAGCATAATGCGGCACTTTTTGAGTTGGGTTGCAAAAAGCACCCCACTTCCCCGCACCATGATAGGGCTGATTACAATTTCAGTTTCAAATTACATATTTCAGTCTGAATACTTCGGCGTCTTTGTCGCCTGTTGCCATTCCAACCAACTCTGTGACTGCCTCGCGGCTCATGGTATTCGGCAACCAGTGGATGGTCACCCGCTCTTTTTCCTTTTCCACGCGCTGGATCTCTATTTCAAGATCGCAACTCGCGACCTTCAGTTTCATTCCATGTAGTTCTTTATACTTTTGGTTGTATGCTATCTGTGTTAGGTATAAGAAATAGCATTGTCCCGAGGCATCAGAAATGGGCGTATAATACGAGCGAAGTGTTTTCAGAAGTGCGTTAGCACTTTTTGCAATTTTATAAACTAAAAAAATTGAATAATTTTTTTTTTCATTTGATTTCTGAGTTTAATTCATGTTTTAATTTCATACAGTATTGTTTACCCACATAACAATATGTGATATGCGAACTCATTATCTCAGAAATGATCTGTTCTCTGTACAATTTGTGGGGGGAGGGGGTCTTAGTGGTCTCGAGGTATGGTGTCCGCCTCTAGTGCTGGAGGTCCCGGGTTCAGGCCCCGGTGAGGACCGGGATTTATTTAAAACATCCACCTGGACTTCCAATAATAAAATTTCCCCTGGTCTCTGGGTAGTGAGATCGGACGCACGTGTGTATTGTTGCGTACGTAAAATATCCTTTGGCAGTTGGAAATCGAAAAAGAGTAGCCTAACGGCGCTGCCCGGGCCAAATTTCGAGTTAAAAATCTACCCAAGTATTTCAGGATCCTCGCCGATGCAACGGAGTTCGTGCATTGAGCTGAGTTTCTCCAGACTCAGGTTTGAGTTGGGAGAAAAACGGAGCACCTATGGGTTAAACCGTGTGCCGTGATGTTGATCCAACGACTAAAACTAAAACTAAACTAAACAATTTGTCCATGCATTATTGCTGTAAACTTGAGTTGATCAACAGCAAACTTGAGCTGCCATAATCAAGTATCGTCAGAGTCGTTAGCATCATCAGGTTGATCTTCAAGTTCTCCAGTTTGGAAATTAATTCTTTAGCAGGATTGAAAATTCCTCCCGTTGATTCCGCGCACACAAAGCAACGCTTGGACTTCTTGTAGTGGTTTAGTGCACAGTTCTCACAGAAGTAATGCTTGCACTTTGTGACAACAGGATCTTTGAAAGAGTTGCGGCAGATAAAGCACTTAAATGGAAAGTCTTCTTCATCACTGCTGATTTCATAGTTCTGCTCATCTTTCCGCCCATAAGTTCCTTCCTCCATTTCCCGTTCAGTCTGCCATCCATGGTTGTAATCAGCCCTATCATGAAGAAATTTACATGAATCACCAAATCCACAGAATCCAGTCTCCTTGTAATCTTTGCAGATGTCAGGTTGATAATCCCACCGAACTGTTGACCTAAGATTAGCTGGGGCACGAAATGGTCCAAATCTATTTTTCCCACTCTCAGCATTTCCCTGAACAGAATCTTTCATCTCATAGTACTGGTGATAGTTATTAAGTCTTCTGTATATTTTGTCATCCTCTTTTTCCTTCAGCTCCTTCTGTACTTGTATGCTGCGCTGAAGTATGGCTTGTACATCTCTGTCTGACTGTGAGTCTATCTCAACTACAGATGTAGCTCCCATGTCATCTGGTCCTTCTCTTTCCCCTAATCTGGTTGATTTATAAGAAACCGTGAGTAGTGTATTAGGGAACCCAGACACATATTATGCAACCAGAATCTGGAGGCTGATGGCTGATAGGGTTTATGAAGGAAAATATGGGGAAAATTGTCGACTCGGTAAAAAAATATTTGGCGTGTGGGAACGGTTTTTTGACGGGTGATGGCGGGTGTGAAAGTAATTAAGGTAAAAGTAGTTGGTGGGAATAGAAAGCGAGGTTGTGAGCACGGATGAGGGAGGGCTGTAAGTTATATATATTTTGGATACGTATATGAATGTGTTAGTATGCGTGGTGTAGTGATGTATAAACAAGGGTGTGATGGGTCGTGGTTTCTACTCATGGGTTGTATATATGGTGGTTACGTATATGAATGTGTTCGTATGCGTGGTGAGTAATGTATAAACAAGGGTGTGATGGGTCGTGGTTATACTCGACGAAGTAAGAGGTGGTTACTATCATCTGAAAAGTGTGATAGTAGTGAAAGTAAAGGGTGGTATGTAGCTTATTCACTACCATCATTACAAAGGAAAGCTTATAAAGTTATAATGGGTGTCATTTGATGATAAGGGGTGGGTATTAGTGATCAAGTAGGAGTGATATAGGGGTGGTCATAAATGTAATAAGAGGTGTTCGCAATTACACACTGGTCAACCAGTGGTCAAGCAATGGTCAAGTAAGGGTCAAGTAGTCAAGTAAGGAAATTTTAGGGAAAAGTGATTGTAATGAGATGGTGATGATTAACGAGTGGTAAATTAGAGGTCAAGCAGTGGTCAAGTAAGGGTCAAGTGGTCAAGTGAATAAATTTTAGGGAAAATTGGTCGTAGTGACGTGGTAATGTTTAAATTAGTGGTAAATTAGTGGTCAAGTAGTGGTCAAGTAGTGGTCAAGCAGTGGTCAAGCGGTGGTTAAGTGACGAAAATTTTAGGGAAATTTTAGGGAAAAGTGATTGTAATGAGATGGTGATGATTAAAGAGTGGTAAATTAGTGGTCAAGTAGTGGTAAAGTGGTCAAGTGAATAAATTTTAGAGGAAAAGTGATTGTAACGACATGGTGATGCTTAAAGGGTGGTAAATTAGTGGTCAAGTAGTGGTCAAGTAGTGGTCAAGCAGTGGTCAAGCGGTGGTTAAGTGAGGAAAATTTTAGGGAAATTTTAGGGAAAAGTGATTGTAATGAGATGGTGATGCTTAAAGAGTGGTAAATTAGTGGTCAAGCAGTGGTCAAGTGAATAAATTTTAGCGGAAAGTAGTTGTAGCGACATGGTGATGCTTAAAGGGTGGTAAATTAGTGGTCAAGTAGTGGTCAAGTAGTGGTCAAGTAGTGGTCAAGTGGTCGAGTGACCACTTAAATTGTAGAGGACGATGTGCCTAAGATTATAGTAGTGATTAAAGTGATCGATGACGTGGTCAAGCAGTGGTCAAGCAGTGGTCAAGTAGTCAAGTTAGGAAGTTGTAGGGGAAAGTACGTATAGTGCAATGGTGGTGGGTAAAGTGAGGAAGAATCAATAGTAGTGATAATAGTACTACCAATATTAGCGACAAGAATATTAGCTGGTGCGTTGTTATTATACTATATTTTTGTGGGGTGTGTAAAAATTATGTAAAGAGGGTCATACAACCACAAAGAGGATCACACATGTACACACTTGATACATTTGTACATACAGACATACACATAAAGACAGACAAGCACAAAGACACACCCATACCATTACTACTGTCATCACAACTATACACACACACTCACCCATACACAAGAACACTCAAAGACAAATACAAAGACAGCCAAGTACACAGACAACCCATACCATTACTACTGTCAGTATCAACAGATATACACACGTACAGATTCAGAAGTACAGACAATCCATACTATTACTACTGTCATCACAAGTACACACCCATAATCAATTATACAAATACAAACCTACAAACAAAAACACACAAAGACACAGACACACTTGTACATACAGACACAGAAGTACAGACAATCCATACTATTACTACTGTCATCACAACTATACACAGACACACCCATACACACTTGATACACTTGTACATACAGACCTACATGCCCAAAGTCAACCACACACAGCCATAAACAAATACACAAAGACGGTCACACAGACACACTCATACAGACCTACAACATCACAACTATACACAAGTACACACCCATAATCAATTATACAAATACACACCTACAACCACAAAGACACCCAAGTACACACATGTACACACTTGATACACACAAATACAAAGACAACCATTACTACTGGTACCACAACCACTACAGATACACTCACCCATAAACAAAACGTGTCCCTACAAGAATATCACAAACCCCCTTATGGTAAAGAACGCGGATGTCCGAGACTACGTCATCAACGCCATATGCAAAAGTCATTAAGTATGAGTCATCGGTGTGTAGGGAAGCAGGCGTGAGAATAGCTTGTCTAACTGCCACGTCAGCTATGTCGTGTGCAGAACCAGTGTATAAAATAGAAGGCGTCTCGTGTGAGCTCAGTACCAGTTCACGGGCTGACTTGGGTAGCTACAGACGTGCTTCAGGCTGGTGTGAGCATTGTTCGTGTAGTAACCTCGCATAGTGTAGTAAGCAGATATATTTCACATAGTGACTTGGCTAGCTACAGCAGTGAAACTTGGTGTGAGCCTTATTCGTGTCGTTGGCCTCTGATAAAACATTGAATCATATATTGTATACAACAGAACTTTTTGGTGTTGTAAGAAAGAAAAAAAAAACCGAAAGTGTGTCTTGTGACCAGTTTATCGATATGACCACCAGATCTACTTCCACGTGTTCAGTGTGCGACAAAGCCTATTGTGATAAGTATACCCTTAATCGTCACATTCGGACCATTCACGAGGGGAAAGACCAAATATATCCCTGTCAGTTATGTGATAAGGTGTATAATACGAACGATGGCCTACAAAAACACAAACGAATACGTCATCAGCCACGTATGAATACATCAAACACTACAACACCAGAGACGACAGCACCACCTGTCTATTTACACCAGCGTCGTAGTCTAACGCAAGTACCAGACTGCCAACACTGTATCTTCAATGATAACCTTACCCGCCATAATGGGAACATTCACAATGATTATCCCTGTCAGATACGTACCAATCTATACAATTCGAACCTACAACGGTACTTACATCACCAGACATCACGAAAAAGGATGACACCCTTAGACACCCTGGCAACACCTCCACTCATAGTAGCAGAGGATATCCAACCAAATGATAGAGACAGCTTGGCAGCCCTTAAGGCGTACTGCAAGGACCTATCGCTTATGCTACCCAATCAAGTGGTAGTATTAGAAAAAAGTGTCGACCACCGCTATCGGGTGGTTTTGGTATGATAAAAAGAAGTATTCAGATATCTTGTATGATATCTCATACATGTCTTTATTCTGGATCCGAAACAAATAAGGTATGTGTGATGACTTCGACAACAACAGTGTTTTTGATAGTCAACCAGCAGAGCCCAGAAGAATGAAGATCACTAATCCAGAACTTTTTGGTTTTTCACTAATCATCTATGTCATTGATTGTTTCTTATATCACTAAAAGTGTTTTTCGCTAATCATGTATGTCATTGATTTTTTCTTATATCTCTAATGGTTTTTCACTAATCATCTATGTCATTGATTGTTTCTTATATCACTAAAAGTGTTTTTCGCTACTCATGTATGTCATTGATTGTTTCTTATATCTCTAAACTGTTTTTCACTAATCATGTATGTCATTGATTTTTTCTTATATCTCTAAACTGTTTTTCACTACTCATGTATGTCATTGATTTTTTCTTATATCATTAAAGTGTTTTGATGAATAACACACATATTTTGGTGATAAAGATTTTTGTTGATTTTCTTTATTGGTTTTGTGTTCATGACGTTGTCTTGTCGGCTCAGAGCTTACATTACCAGACATGAACAAAGTCTTAGAAGAAGTTATGGCAAATACAGAAATATATGAAAAATAACCAAGTATGAAAAGACCTAAAGAGAGAAATGTCTCGTCCAAACTTATAAAAACCTAGGAAAAAAATAATCAAAGGCGAAAAGGCCAAAATACGAAATGTCTCGACCAAGCTTATAAAAATCTAGGAAAAAATATTTCAACTAAAAGGTTGATCAAAAATTATAAATTCAAACATTATAAAAATAACCAAATATGAAAAACATCGTCCAAAGACAGAAATATTTCAACTAAACTTATAAGTAAGTCACCAAAAGGGAAAAGGTCAAGTACAGAAATAGCTATGGAAAAAGTAAGTCCACAAAACTAAGAAAGAAAAAACAATGTAACTTATGTAGTCAAATGTGTCTTATCTGAAAAGACGCTATCAATGTCACCCCTTTCCTTGTTTTACATTACCAAAGGCCTTCACCGTATCTGGTACAGAAACCCTTATACATCACTCATCTCTCCACACTCTTGGTTTCTTTCTAATACAAAGTGGTCACATCACCAAGAACGTCAAACCTCAATTGTACACGTGCTCCATTGAAACACCCATGACAGTTAACAACATGTATGGCCATGTAATCTGTGAGTCCATCGGGGATAGTTCATCCGAGTATTCGTCACCAAAGATCCATTTCCCATGGCTGACATCTTCAACTTGGTATAACACAACTTATTCTAATATACACTTTACATGAAATTTCCCAAATTTGGGCTCTATTAAAGAATACGTAATGAGATACACAAAGACACCAAGAACATATCAGACAAAACAACTCACAAACTAAAAACTAATACCATATCAGATGAACCAGCCAACAACTACTACTAGAACACAAACATATAATAAGGAAACACATGACACACAGAGCTTACAGACAAAGCACTTGGACTCAAACAAATTTTGTTTCTTGTACTGTAGAATTCTACCAACACTTCTTTCCTATCAACAAAACTAAACATCTACCACACAACCACTGGTCATTTGTCCAACATAATACTCATACCCTCGCCAACGACATTAAGGAAACGAATACTTACACATTGTCAGACATTGGATTTAAATCCCATACTACTAACATATCACTGGTGTCGAATTCCCCTGTTTCACAAAAACACCCTCTTGTCAGTTGTTAGTGAAAACCATTACACCAGTCCATAATTGTTACTCGTAGAACCAACACTCACACTGTCGTATCTGTAGTATGAGTCTGCGATCAGAGATTCTTCTATAGAATCACATTGTAATCCTAACGTTGACACTTGTTTAAAACTTTTTTCACCTTCCATTCACCAGGTACAATGACAGCTTTAATTGATAGACGGCCATCGTGGTCAGAAGATGAGAATTGTTGTGAAGATGACAGTGTTTTGGAGGAAGATAATTCTGGCTTCTTCACACTAGCTTTATCATTAGACATTTTGTTCTGCCAGAAACCTACTCGTGGCACCCAGTCAGCTTTAGATGTACCAGAGACAACCTTTGCTTGGGGTGATGCTTCGTCTTCAGATGAAGATATTGACCTTTTGGCTAGTAGTCATGCCCCAGAGTCTCTCAAGAAAATTAATGTGACGTGGAACGAAAAATATCCTACTGATGGTGTCCGAAGGTGTTCCTCTTCAACGAATAAGGTGTGTATGGGTAGTAATGAGCACAATTCACATGTGTATTTTTGTAAACATGACCAATACCGAATACCTAGGTGCTATACATGTTTTCTATGTACATCTCTCTATACCACAAACCATCAGTGACTATACCTTTACCCCTTCTCAAGGCGTGACCAAAAGAATGTCGACAGTCTGTTTTTATGCCTTTTACCACTTCTCATTGTGAATTTTTTACTGTTTATTTCTTTACTGAAGTAGTAGGTATTGCAGTCTTGTAAGTTTCAATGTGTTTTATTTACCTCCACAGGTTAATTTTGCACCAGAACCTCATTTCTTGACAGTCCATACTGTTGGCAACGAAGAACGCAATGGTAACTGGCATCATGTAATCAGAGAACGTGAGAATTTTGAAAGCCGTATACTAGACTTTGAAAAAATTTTGAACCCAGTCTTGAGGGTCAACCACAGAAGAAAGGTCATCGAACAAAGGACAGCAGTGAAGAAGGCAGCTGTAGTCTAATTAGCATGTATATCTCTCTGCCCTATTAAAAGAGTTATAACCAGAAATAAAACTAGTATTCGTTTCCTTAATGTCGTTGGCGAGGGTATGAGTATTATGTTGGACAAATGACCAGTGGTTGTGTGGTAGATGTTTAGTTTTGTTGATAGGAAAGAAGTGTTGGTAGAATTCTACAGTACAAGAAACAAAATTTGTTTGAGTCCAAGTGCTTTGTCTGTAAGCTCTGTGTGTCATGTGTTTCATTATTATATGTTTGTGTTCTAGTAGTAGTTGTTGGCTGGTTCATCTGATATGGTATTAGTTTTTAGTTTGTGAGTTGTTTTGTCTGATATGTTCTTGGTGTCTTTGTGTATCTCATTACGTATTCTTTAATAGAGCCCAAATTTGGGAAATTTCATGTAAAGTGTATATTAGAATAAGTTGTGTTATACCAAGTTGAAGATGTCAGCCATGGGAAATGGATCTTTGGTGACGAATACTCGGATGAACTATCCCCGATGGACTCACAGATTACATGGCCATACATGTTGTTAACTGTCATGGGTGTTTCAATGGAGCACGTGTACAATTGAGGTTTGACGTTCTTGGTGATGTGACCACTTTGTATTAGAAAGAAACCAAGAGTGTGGAGAGATGAGTGATGTATAAGGGTTTCTGTACCAGATACGGTGAAGGCCTTTGGTAATGTAAAACAAGGAAAGGGGTGACATTGATAGCGTCTTTTCAGATAAGACACATTTGACTACAGAAGTTACATTTTTTTTTTCTTTCTTAGTTTTGTGGACTTACTTTTTCCATAGCTATTTCTGTACTTGACCTTTTCCCTTTTGGTGACTTATTTATAAGTTTAGTTGAAATATTTCTGTCTTTGGACGATGTTTTTCATATTTGGTTATTTTTATAATGTTTGAATTTATAATTTTTGATCAACCTTTTAGTTGTAATATTTTTTCCTAGATTTTTATAAGCTTGGTCGAGACATTTCGTATTTTGGCCTTTTCGCCTTTGATTATTTTTTTCCTAGGTTTTTATAAGTTTGGACGAGACATTTCTCTCTTTAGGTCTTTTCATACTTGGTTATTTTTCATATATTTCTGTATTTGCCATAACTTCTTCTAAGACTTTGTTCATGTCTGGTAATGTAAGCTCTGAGCCGACAAGACAACGTCATGAACACAAAACCATTAAAGAAAATCAACAAAAATCTTTATCACCAAAATATGTGTGTTATTCATCAAAACACTTTAATGATATAAGAAAAAATCAATGACATACATGAGTAGTGAAAAACAGTTTAGAGATATAAGAAAAAATCAATGACATACATGATTAGTGAAAAACAGTTTAGAGATATAAGAAACAATCAATGACATACATGATTAGTGAAAAACCAAAAAGTTCTGGATTAGTGATCTTCATTCTTCTGGGCTCTGCTGGTTGACTATCAAAGACACTGTTGTTGTCGAAGTCATCACACATACCTTATTTGTTTCGGATCCAGAATAAAGACATGTATGAGACATCATACAAAATATCTGAATACTTCTTTTTATCATACCAAAACCACCCGATAGCGGTGGTCGACACTTTTTTCTAATACTACCACTTGATTGGGTAGCATAAGCGATAGGTCCTTGCAGTACGCTTTAAGGGCTGCCAAGCTGTCTCTATCATTTGGTTGGATATCCTCTGCTACTATGAGTGGAGGTGTTGCCAGGGTGTCTAAGGGTGTCATCCTTTTTCGTGATGTCTGGTGATGTAAGTACCGTTGTAGGTTCGATATGTATAGATTGGTACGTATCTGACAGGGATAATCATTGTGAATGTTCCCATTATGGCGGGTAAGGTTATCATTGAAGATACAGTGTTGACAGTCTGGTACTTGCGTTAGACTACGACGCTGGTGTAAATAGACAGGTGGTGCTGTCGTCTCTGGTGTTGTAGTGTTTGATGTATTCATACGTGGCTGATGACGTATTCGTTTGTGTTTTTGTAGGCCATCGTTCGTATTATACACCTTATCACATAACTGACAGGGATATATTTGGTCTTTCCCCTCGTGAATGGTCCGAATGTGACGATTAAGGGTATACTTATCACAATAGGCTTTGTCGCACACTGAACACGTGAAAGTAGATCTGGTGGTCATATTGATAAACTGTTTTTTTTTTTTCCTTTCTTAGAACACCAAAAAGTTCTGATGTATACAATATATGATTCAATGTTTTATCAGAGGCCAACGACACGAATAAGGCTCACACCAAGTTTCACTGCTGTAGCTAGCCAAGTCACTATGTGAAATATATCTGCTTACTACACGAACACTGCTCACACCCGCCTGAAGCACCTCTGTAGCTACCAAAGTCAGCCCGTGAACTGGTACTGAGCTCACACGAGACACCTTCTATTTTATACACTGGTTCTGCACACGACATAGCTGACGTGGCAGTTAGACAAGCTATTCTCACGCCTGCTTCCCTACACACCGATGACTCATACTTAATGACTTTTGCATATGGCGTTGATGACGTAGTCTCGGACATCCGCGTTCTTTACCAAAAATTTGTGGTTTGTATAGTTTAGTCTTATGGGTGAGTGTATCTGTACTGGTTGTGGTACAAGTAGTAATGGTATGGGTGTGTTTTTGTGTGCTTGTAGGTCTGTATGTACAAGTGTATCAAGTGTACAAGTGTGTCTGTGTCTTTGTGTGTTTTTGTTTGTAGGTGTGTATTTGTATAATTGATTATGGGTGTGTACTTGTGTATAGTTGTGATGACAGTAGTAATAGTATGAGTGTGTCTGTGCTGTCTCTGCACGTGTGTTTGTTTGGTTATCTTTGTATTTGTCTTTGAGTGTTCTTGTGTATTTGTTTATGGGTATGTACTTGAGTGTACTTGTGCTGACAGTAGTAATAGTATGAGTGTGTCTTTGTGCTTGTCTGTCTTTATGTGTATGTACAAATGTATCAAGTGTGTACATGTGTGTACTTGTGGTTGTATGACCCTCTTTATATGATTTTTACACACCCCACAAAAATATAGTATAATAACAACGCACCAGCTAATATTCTTGTCGCTAATATTGGTAGTACTATTATCACTACTAGTGATTCTTCCTCACTTTACCCACCACCATTGCACTATACGTACTTTCCCCTACAATTTCCTTACTTGACTACTTGACCACTGCTTGACCACTGCTTGACCACTTCATCGATCATTTTAATCACTACCATAATCTTAGACACATCGTCCTCTACAATTTAAGTGGTCACTCGACCACTTGACCACTACTTGACCACTACTTGACCACTACTTGACCACTAATTTACTACCCTTTAAGCATCACCATGTCGTTACAATCACTTTTCCCCTAAACTTTATTCACTTGACCACTTGACCACTACTTGACCACTACTTGACCACTAATTTACCACTCTTTAATCATCACCATCTCATTACAATCACTTTTCCCTAAAATTTCCCTAAAATTTATTCACTTGACCACTTGACCACTGCTTGACCACTGCTTGACCACTAATTTACCACTCTTTAAGCATCACCATCTCATTACAATCACTTTTCCCTAACATTTCCCTAAAATTTTCCTCACTTACCCACCGCTTGACCACTGCTTGGCCACTACTTGACCACTAATTTACCACTAATTTAAACATTACCATGTCATTACAATCACTTTTCCCCTAAAATGTATTCCTTTGACCACTGCTTGACCACTGATTGACCACTAATTTACCACTCTTTAATCATCACCATCTCATTACAATCACTTTTCCCTAAAATTTCCTTACTTGACTACTTGACCCTTACTTGACCATTGCTTGACCACTGATTGACCAGTGTGTAATTGCGAACACCTCTTATTATATTTATGACCACCCCTATATCACTCCTACTTGATCACTAATACCCCTTATCATCAAATGACACCCATTATAACTTTATAAGATTTCCTTTGTAATCGGTGAATATACCACCCTTTACTTTCACTACTATCACACTGTTCAGATGATAGTAACCATCTCTTACTTCGTCGAGTATAACCACGACCCATCACACCCTTGACAGTTTATACATTACTCACCACGCCTAGTGAACAGACACATTATGTCTACGCCACCACCATATATACAACCCATGAGTAGAAACCACGACCCATCACACCCTTGGCAGTTTATACATCACTACACCACGCATACTAACACATTCATATACGTAACCACCATATATACAACCCATGAGTAGAAACCACGACCCATCACACCCTTGACAGTTTATACATCACTACACCACGCATACTAACACATTCATATACGTAACCAAAATATATATAACTTACAGCCCTCCCTCATCCGTACTCACACCCTCTGTTTCTAGAACCAACTAAAAATTACCTTAATTACTTTCACACCCGCCATCACCCGTCAAAAAACCGTTCCCACACGCCGCCAAAAATTTTACCGAGTCGGCATTTTTCCCTATATTTTCCTTCATAAACCCTATCAGCCGCCATTACCCGCCAGATTCTTGTTGCATAATATGTGTCTGGGTTCCCTAATATACTACTACCGTGAGACTGTTTGTTCCCACATCACTGTCGTCCTCATCTGATGAGCTTTTCTGTGAAACACCTGCTCCAAGCTTAATCCTCTTTGTCGACTGTATCATGGGATTGTTACGTCTTTTAGATAATTTTTGTCGTACTGCAATATTTCCATCATCGCTGCTAGAATCACCATCACTGTTGTCCCTGTTGTGCAACTTTCTTAATTTTTTTTTTTTTCATAAAGGCATCATCTAAGACATTTATAATTCTACAGCTGGACGGACTTCACATTAGTTAGTTTAGTTTAGTCGACGGATCAACATCATGGCACAAGGGTGTAACCCATAAGTGCTCCGTTCTACTCCTAACTCAAGACTGAGTCCGGAGAATCTCTGCTCAGTGCACGAACTCCGTAGCACAAGCGAAGATCCTGAAATACTTTGCGTAAATTTTTAACTCGACATTTTGCCAGGGCAGTGACATTAGGCTACTCTTTTTCGATTTCAGACTGCCAAGGGATACACACGGGCATCCAATTTCACTACCCATAGAACAGAGGAAATTATGTTACTACAAGTCGATGTGAAAAAATCCTGGTCCTCACCGGAGCTTGAACCGGGACCTCAAGCACTCAATGCAGACACCATACCTCGATACCACTCAGCCCCCCCCCTCCCCCCATTCATCCCCGTCTTCCCAGGAATTCACATAAACTGAAAAAACAAAATCACCCAGGTAGATTTCTTCCCTCTTCCTCTAGCATCCTGTATCAAAAGACCACATGATCACAGGACGACATGATTAAAAGACCACATGACAAGAAGACCAGTGTGCTAATCATTGTGACACTGCAGCTCCACTTCCACAGTGACCATCAGTAATGACAATCTTCTGCTGCCTGAGCAAATCATACTTTGGTCTGTGAGCAGAACATCTTCAGTAGAACATTCTAGCACAGACAACGGAATCCACCTTGTCTAAGACACTCTGAATGTCCTGTCATCTATTACTAAGACACTCTGAATGTCCTGTCATATATTACTAAGACACTCTGAATGTCCTGTCATATATTACTAAGATACTATGAATGTCCTGTCATACATTACTAATGAGACGGTATGGGGAATGACTTTCACAAACCGCCCAAGCTTACCGGGGGAAGGGGGACATGGACTAGAATATTTGTGAAACAGAAAGTCCAAGGTCTAGGATTGTTTTAAAAATATTCAGAGGTTGAGCTGTGTAACAAGACCCCCGGGGCTTGGACGGGTTTGCTACCATAGATAATATCCCCAGCCTTTGCTCCGACCACCTCGATAGAACTTTACCTGTACCAGGCCCCACACAAGCCGGGACAGCTGAACCTCCCCTCCCCACTTAGGGACTCCTACCCAAAGGGGGTTCGGACAAGACACCAGTCATACTAATACACAAAGCCATGGCTAACAAATCAAAATTTAATTTATAACTACGTCAACTGCAACACAGAGAAGAATGGATGAAAGCCTGACTAGAAGACGATATATACAAGAGAAGATCTACTGATGAGTCATCTTCATCACGGAGACTGTGACTTAAGTTCGTGCTGTTGTCCTATCGTGGTTTCGACTCACCCGGGAACCTCCAGTGGACCAGAACTCCAAGGTGTTTCTCCTTTTCCGAAGTCAACTTCTTTCATTGGGATCCAGATCTCGGGATGCTCAGGCGTACCACTGATGCCTGACAGACACTTCACAAACTCCTGAGGATCAGCCCTCGAAGACTTATCAATCACAAGTTTCACTCCGCTGATGATGTCTGGGTTGACCCTAGAATCCTCCAGGACCCCCACTAAAGAAAAGTCTTATAGCACACTACACAAGTATCTACAAGAGCAGGTTGCTCTCTGTCTCGCCCGTTCCTGGGCAACACTCAGCAACAACCTATAACTGGAGCACTGCCTCCATATTACCACAATGTCACAACTGCCTGAGTCAATAAGTGAATTAACACAGAACATATTCTCATACAGTTCTTGTACAGTTTGGTAGGTATGAACTCTCCTATCAGTTCATCAAGTCTGTTCAATGACTCAGGTCGGTAGGTATTAACTACCTGCATAGTACTTCAGAATGTCAAATCTCTGATGCCGGTGATATGAACCGGTTCATGGCTTCAACAAAGGATCACCACTGCAGATTCACCCTTGCGGTTTCGTGAACTGTAGACAAAGTGTCCCATAACGACCCAGCCGGGCCGGAAGCATAATAAACTGGCCATTATCATGACTGGTAGACATTAGGTTTAACACCTGACTTTCATTTCCTGGAAGATCACAAAGTTAACATTGAACGAGATAGGTACCAATACCTCACTGGTCTGAATCCATAGACGTATTAGTCTCTGACCCTGTCTGGATCGCTTGACTACCTTCGTCGGACTCTTGACGGTGGTCTTAGCCTAGACCTACCGGCTCATCTCAATTCAATAGACTTCCAGTAATAGTTGACAGATTCAGATGACTGCTCCCAATAACGCCTTACATCTCATCTTGATAGGCGCTGGAGCGAGCAAGTCCCATGGAGCTTATGGTTGAGCTCCTAAATCTTCAATGGATCAAACCTGATCAAAGATCCTATCACAGATCCTGAAACATGGAGGGGTTGGTGTGAGTACTCAGCTACAACAAGGACTACACTGCAACTCCACATTAATACATGCCTCTCAGAATTTTATATATATATATATATATATATATATATATATATATATATATATATATATATATATATATATATATATATATATATATATATATACAATATATATAAGTGATCATCAACATCATTGATCTATTAATAACCATGTATAGGCATGAGGCTGTGAAGGAGAGCACTAATACACCAGTGTATAGTTAAGTAACTCGTCTGGGCTCAGATAGCCCGATAGCACCAAGTCGACTGTATGACTCTGTCAAAGGATCCTTCGCCTGGTGTTAATCCACTCCTGTTTCTGCACCATCCATCAACCCGTGAATACACCTACTTAACTTTCAGTGTAGTGGTTACTTTATCTAGGAGGTGCCCAGCCGGACATATCCTCCTTCCACACCGACTCAACAATTAGTCAATCCCTTCACCCATGGATTCACTAATTAAACCTAACTTATTAGACTACACACTCTTAATAAATTTACATCACAATTCATTAACGTAGCCCTAATAATTATTACAATGAAGTGTTAAACTTAATTAACAAACTTTATACACAGAAACAGCTTCTGTTCTGGGATCTCCGTCCCAGAACAACGTTTGACCTTTCGTAATTGACCTCCATCTAGGACGGTCAAGTCTGTGCCGGTCGAGCACAGATGTGGTGGCCCTCCACCCATACACTCTCCCACAGCTCCTGTGGGCACGGCTCATTCTGTTCCGTGGCTAATTAGGCCACGTCATCCTCTTTTAAAGAGGCTACCAGCCTCCCTCTCCTAAACCTCTAGCTCCGCTTTTTGAGGTGTCAAATACCCCAGAGCATACTACTTCTTCACTCCAGTAACTCAGTTACTCCATTATCAGAGTCAGGTTTCTTGAAGAAGAGAATAATAGAGACAGACTAGGTTCGGTTTCCATTTCGATCTACATAGACGCAACAGCCTCGATTATATAGCGCCGCATCGCTCTCGGTCGGTTATGTTCAACCATCGGTTAAGCACTATTGCTTTGGGTCAGACACGCAACATAACGGTCGGTCGGACAGGCCTCGGAACTAGTCGGTCGGCTAGACACACGTACGGTTGTACACGCAGGGTCACGCTAGCAGACAGGCATGCACACACGCAGTGACCTTGAGGCATTATACATACTTCTATCAACAGCTATCCAGTAAATACAAACCTCTCTGTCTATGAAGAACAGCACTGGCCTTTTCACACAGTAAATACTTACCTTGAACTCCCTATGAAATAACCACCTTGTCCTCATAATAATATCACCACAGCTATCAGATATAAATTACCATCCTATTCTAGCCTATCAAATGACACATCAATAATAATAACAAGCACTTACTTATCACTATTAACTGAGTATAGCACCACAATGTAACGCATGTCAATTTCTGCAATGAGTATTTAAGTACTAACCTGATATGTAACACTGTTACCCAGTTGGTAGATTACCCAAACCTACTTGCACAGAGCAGTGATAATAACATTATCATTCACATAATAACAATCATTAACAATGCATATCGGGTACACTAGCATTAAATAACTTCCATCCGAATATCGGATTTACCCAGGTTTCAGCAGACACACACATACAGCTTTTCGAATACTCTCTTACAACCGTGTAGGTTCCTGATGCATCAGTCACACACATCCCCCGGCCGATCAATAACTGCTAATTAAATATACATACACGCGACGGCAATTTAATGCTCTGCGCGGAGATTATTTTCATTCGGCGTTCATTCATTTCGCGAATACAGGCGCAATATTTACGGACAACGATTAAAATAAATAATTAATGCCACATTACCTGTGATTTCAGAAATCACAATCATCAACTGCCGATGTCCGTCTGGCTGCGTTAAATGACATCTCTCTCAGCAGTTAAATACTGCGATCTTACTCGGTCGAGGTCTGACTGGCGACTGCTCCAAGATTACGGAAGTGCGTTGTCACAATGCCTTCACGGGCTCAGTGCATTTCATGAGCCACGGAGAAATAAAGTGTCACGAAGAATTCCACACTCCCGTGTTCCTAGAGGCAATTGTGCGTCCTTCGTGCGAGCAAACCACGTACGCACTTGTCTGGGGCATTCGAGAACCTTCTAAAATTCCCCCGAAATGTGACGTCACGCACTACTTTAGACTGGAAAATCCCCTAGTTAATCTTATTAAATCCAGGGAGACTAACCGGTCGCGATCCCATTAAAGGGAAATAATACAGAGATTAGACTGTATCTAGTCGTTTCGTCACAAGCGGGTGTGCGTGGCCGAATAGCCGCCAAGTCACCTTCCATTGTTAACTAGTGGTTTCTCAGGGAGCGGAATGCCGGGTATAATCTACACTTTGGGTTCAAGCTGTCAGGTGGACAACGGTGAACTTTGGATGTAGCAGAATTTATGAGTACAGGCGAAATCGGAAGTGACCCGGGCTGTCGGAAAGGAACGCCATACTCTAAATTTATGGCAGCGGGAAAAGTACATGAACTCAGGACCATGGGCCCGGCCATGAACCCCTGAAATAATATAGATTTGGGTTAATGATATGCATGAGTGAGTGTGCAAATTAATCGGGGTAGGCGAGGTACGAATTGGAGGACATTCGGGGGATGAGAGAGAGCATGTTCACGTGATTCCAGAAAGGCGCAAAATCGAGCAGGATATATACTCGGTACAGCAGACAGTTGGCGAGATAAGCAGGTTTGAGACGGCCGAGTGTACATACTCGAGGGCTGTTGAGACCAAGAAGGCTGTAGGAACTCTGGTCGGGCAGATGTACCTAAGGACCAATGGAAACGCGGACTTACGTGTTGGAAAAAGAAACGCCCATAAGAAACTATTGATTGCTGCCAGGGAACCACTGTCAATTCCAATCATTAGCAAAAGTCATACAAGAATAAGGTGGGCTAAGAGGACACACGTTTGATAGGATCATCCAGAGAACTGCGTCAAACAAAACTGGAAGGAGCCTGACTTTATTGGAAAGTGGTGAAATCACTCTAAGATGGGCGTGGTGATCAGACAAAAGCACCCGTAGGCAGACGAGCAAGAATCCACTGGACAGGACTATAACGTAAGTTGGTTAAGATTAATTTGCATACATGTTAGGCTATAATCGGACGTGGGTAATGGTACTTTAGTTTATAAAGTTATGGCAAACCACTGTGGATGAATTGGCCGAGGAATCATGAGCAGTCGGTAAAAGCTAGGTTTGACTGCGACGTCCAGTAACGGACCCGTATCTAACTACCTAACTATAATAGCAGTCTGAACCAGGGGGCATTGGCAAACTACAATCGGCCGATAGCGGGGTTGACTGTGACGTTCTATAAAGAAGTAAAGAGTACGTAACTAATCAACCAAAACTCGCAGTGGCTAATTACGAAGCAGAAAGATGAGCGCCTAAACCATACTAGGGGTGATTATTTGCGAACGGTATTAGTGGCCTCAAAAGTCCCCGATTTATTTCTCATAGAAATGTAAACACGACAGGACAGGTAGGGCGGGTACTAGACTCGGCCACCAGGTCAAACCAAAAATGGAACCAGATGACTACAGCGAATGAATGGACAGCGCTTAAGAACAGGCCTGTGAAGAAGAGAACACAGTGTTGTATAGCAGAGGGGAAACCGGGGTCAGGCTCTGTTATGATTAGCGCAAAAGACAATGTCGTCCTGCGAATTTGAAGGCACGAGTTCGGATATACACAAAAATCGGGAATAAAAGGCTTAAATAGCTTTAATACTATAAGGCGAGTTAGAGGATGGAAGGCGAGTTAGGGGATGGACAGCAGTGGTTATATACAACTGGAGACTTGGACGCGCACTAAGTGAGCTGAAGGGGACAGGAATGCCTTTGGGTATAAACGTTACAAACTGGTTGTGGGAATATCTTGGGTAAAGAAAAGGACAGTTGAGCCCATACTTCAACAGCTGAATATTGAAGAAGATTGGCTAATAAAGACGGCAAACTATACTGCGGGGATGGATGAAGATGCACGTTGATCAATTATCATGGTTAGGATGTTGTTAGGCGTGATATGAATCTATGTTGTCAACATGGGTTTGTGTTAATGATTGTGCGGGTTTATTTAGTCAACGTTGAAGGTCCATAATGATGGTTAATCATGAGTGAACTTATGTACTGCAAAAGATTATAATGATAGTAGGGGTTTTAGTGTAAAGAGGCATTTCGTATAAGTGATTTGTGGGCAGTATATGTGTCCCATATTGTTGTCTTACAATTACTGTTGGGGTACCAAGCTGCAATGATATTGTTAATGATGTAGATTTATGTTGTTATTGACAATGGCTATTATATTCGCAGTGATGCTGAAGCGTAGGGGTTTATGGCTTAGGTTACATACAGACGACGCATGAGGGGAGCTGAAGTCACTAGGGGGGACAGGTTATTGATCAATTGCTATGTTTAGGATGTGTTGATTGTTTTGTGATTAATGACAGGGGGAATTTATGTTCTTGAGAATGAATATATATATAAGTATATATAATATTAATACATGCTGTTGAGGACGATGATGGTGCCAATGATAAGGAGTCATGGCGCTAGTACATGTCACTGGTGTGTTGTGTTGTCAGCCTCGGGGACAGAAATGTTGTTGTTGGGGGTTACCTGATATAGCTGTTAAAATGTGGCGTCCAGTTATCAGCGGTTGTGTTATATGTCTAGTGCATGGAAACCTAGCCGGTGTGGGCAAGCGGATCAGGAGTTGATGTTTAGGGTTGTCCCACTGCCGATTTGTATGTGTTTGTCCGCTGTGGGAGGACTATTAGTGTCGGCGTGGGTATGGTATTAATATCACATGATTATTACACATGGTGAAGTGTTTGGGATTTTATGGGTTGAAATTGGCATCGGGGAACACTGGTTGATGGTGTACGACCGCCCAGGCTGTGGTGGAATATCACTGACCCGATATCAATACACGTAGCCGAAGACAAGGGTGTTGCAGTACGTTGATGACACCCGATGATGCTGTTCACATGGTCTTTTTGTTTAATTTTCAGGTTGTCGCTTGATCGATTGCCTGGGTAAAACTAGTGGGCGGTAATTATACGATGGTAGTTGGGTGTGCATCCTTCTTAGATTTATATACTTTCTTGTCAGATTTGCGTACTTTCTTATTATATCCCCCTAATTGATATGTGACTAGTTATTGGTTTAGTTGCAATTCCTTAGTGTTTATATTCGTTTGATGGTATTCCCTTGATGCTATTTATCTTACAGCATTTTTCCCATAATAACTTGAATTATTTTCGCACGATACTTTGTAATTTCTTTTGATAAGAACGATACTTTGTAATTTCTTTTGAGAAACAAATAAACTTGATTCAGTGTTAGCTTATTCTTTTGAGTACCTGTACTATTGTCGGTTAAGATAGTGTTGTATTCGTGTCCTGCATAACTGTATACTTGTGAGGTTGGTAGATAAAACCAAGGGTAATCACACATCAGTGGTTATCTCTACGACATGAAGACGGACAATCTTTATCTATCAATTCTTTTTTCTTTACACCTCTCTTCCTTCCCCTCTCCGACCTTTTATTCTCCTCCTCTCTCATCTCTCATCTTCGTGCTATCACACTAAGATGCTCTGAGTGTCCTGCCATACATTATTGCACGTATGAATGTTTAATTATTGCCTTTCCCTTCTGTCAGGTGACACCATCAAGGTAAATCTGTTGACATTTAAGTTCGGAAAATCATGTTAAGTGTACAAGTATTTAAAGTGTAGAAACAAGCTTGTCTCATTATATTTGTACAGGTATTTAACTTGCGGAAACAATTTAGTTTCATGGTATACATACAAATATTTAAATAATGGAAACAATCTAGTTTCTTGGTATGCATACAAGTGTGTAAATTGTTACAACAAGCTAGTTTCGTGGTATGCGTACAAGTATTTAACTTGTAGAAACAAGCTAGTTTTATTGTATGTGTACAAGTACTCAACTTGTGGAAACAAGCTAGTTTCATTGTATGTGTACAAGTACTCAACTTGTGGAAACAAGCTAGTTTTCTGCATGAAAATATTGCTACACTTGGAGAACGAAGACAATTTCATTGCTGTCATAGCCTGTTACACAGAGTGCTCTCCCTTGTCCATCCACAAAGCGGCCGCCCACAAGCTGTACATTCTTGACGCACTCCCCGTGGCAGAACTCAATCTGGGGGGCATTCAAGGCCTTGAGACGCCACACCCTGAAGAACGTGTCATCCCTGACAGACAATACCATTCCATTTTCTTTGGAAACATCTGCAGCATTTATTGTGCGAGCGTGCGCTAAGACCTCCGCTCCACAGATTCCAGAGTTGGCATTGTAGACTCGGAGATGACCAGAGGCAAACCCAGCAATCAGGACGCTTTTCCACAAGGCTAAACTATTGCATGGCCACCCAGTTCCTCGAATGCTGGTCACTGGTGACAGCTTGGTGCCGTTAAACTTCCACATGATGATAGTTTCCAGATCATCGGCACTGGCCAACACATCTCTCTCAGAGGTCAGGTCTGAGACAGGGGGCTCGTGTTTGCAAACAGTATCTATCAACTCGATATTGTTTCCCCTCGATGGAACATCAAACATGAGGATTGCTCCTGTCTCAGTGCCAAAACAAAGTGTCCTCTTCCCCACGCCAGCTACTCCTTTAGCATAGTTACTTTTATCTAACGAGTCACTCAATGAATGCCAGTAAACCATGGCTACTCCATCTGCTTCAAAAATCTTAATTCCTTTGCCTGTTGTGAACATAAACAGCGACCTGGATGGTAGATGGACCCACTTTGCCTGCATGACAAACGGCACTCCCTGGGCGGCTGCCGGCTCCTTACAGAGAATCTGGCGCCCCACCACAGAAGAGCCGTCGGTGGAAGCAGAGACGAGGTTGACCAACGATTTGTGGACGACGGCGTAGTGGATCTGCCGCTTGTCGGACACGGCGTGGAGAGACAGGTTGTTGCACAGATGGGACACGGTCCTCATCATGGTCATAGGCACGTCCTGTCTGTACATGGCGGCGTCTGCTGCAGGTCTACCGCCTCGCGTCCTTGAAGTGCATGTATACATGTCTTGTAGAAAGAGGGTAGTGTTCCAAAATGGTGTGGAGAATTGAGTTGCATTCTTCTAAGGTGTTGTAGTCTGAGTTATATGTAATAGAGTCCTAGTGGGTGCTGTTCTGGTTGATTGAGGATATGTCCTATGTGTTGGATTCTAAGCGCTTGTATTTTGGTGTGCATGTCTTGTAGTGCTATCCCCCTTGTCTTTTGTCATGTATGAGTGTCTTATGTTGTATGCAATAGATTGTGCTGCCAAAGATGAAACGTCTGATGTGTTTGTTAATGTCTGTGATTGTCTGTTTAGGTGGGTCTAGCACTGTGACTAAATATATAATTTTGGGAATGATGAATGTGTTAACTATAGTGCTCCTACCAAATATTGTGCATGTCTTATACTTGTATCTGTGCAGCATGTCTATAATTTTGTTGTGTGAGATGTTACCATGTATGTGCATGTATTTGTCGGGAGTTGTTAGGGAATGTTATCCCATAAAGTCTGATGTTGTCTGTCGCTGTTAAGTCGGGAGGAAAGTCTGCTTTGTTCCGCCACTTACCGAGACCCATTATGTGTGATTTTTGTATGTTTAATTTTGCTCCATTCCCCTTACCAAACTGTGTAAAGGTGTGGAGTATATTTGTGATGGATTTGTTGTTGATGGGGAAGAAAGCGGTGTCGTCCGCGTACGCGAACAACTTCCTCTCTCCTCCCCCAGGAATTAAAAGTGCCTTTGATGTTCGTGTCCTGTCTGATTGCTTCGAGTAGTGGTTCCAGGGTCAGCACATAAAGCAGCGGTGATAGGGGACATCCTTGTCTCACCGACCTTGTGAGCTGGAAGCCAGCAGTAAGCGCATGATTTACCAACACCTTACTTTCAGGTCTCCGGTATAAGATCTCTATCCACTGCCTAAAGTACTGGCCCAAAGTTGCAGCGTGTTAAAGTCTTATATAAGTAGGAGTGGGAGATTCTATCAAAGGCCTTCTCCTGGTCCAAGGACAAGAGGGCGGCCTGACAGTCTTTCTCCTGTGTGTATGTGATGATGTCTCTAATAAAATGCGTATGCTGATGGATGTTCCTATGTGGTACCCCGCATTGTTGGTCTGTGTGTATGAGTGTTGACATAAAGGGTCTCAGTTTATTGGTCAGTGCTTTAGCAAGTATTTTATAGTCTGTGTTGAGTAGCGATATGGGTCTGTAGTTCTTCATGTGTGTCTTATCTGTATTTTCCTTAGGTATTAGTGTTATGTATGACATGTTGCAACTGTCTGGTAGTTGTTGTTTGTCAAAGGCGTCTTGAAATACTTTAAGAAGAAGGCCACCTAGGATAAGAAAGAAATGTTGGTAGAATTCTACAGTCAGGCCGTCTGGTCCTGGTGTCTTGTCTTTGTTCATTGTACTGAGTGCGCATGTTATATCAGTCAGTGTTAATTCTGCGTCTAGTATGTCCTTGTCTCCGTCTGACAACTGTTTACTATACCGTAAAAAGTTGTCGTGTATCTACTGTTTCTGCTGTAAATAGATGTGTGTAGTATTGATTAAAAGCCTCTGTTATATGTGCTGGGTCTGTTTGTGTGTTACCCTGCATGTCTATTATTTTACTTATCTTTCTGCTGTGTTGTACATTCTGCTCAATTGCCAAATATTGTTTACTCGGGGTCTCTTGCGTGATTGTGGTGAGTTTTGTTCTGAGGAGAGCACCTAGATATCTGTGTTGTTGGTATTGCTCTAGTTGTACTAATGTGAGTAAGTGTGGAGAGTTGTTGTCTACCTGCTGTGTTAGCTGGATGGCTATTTGTGTGATTTGTTCTTGTCTTAACCTTTCTTTATGTATAAAGGATGCAAGTTGTTGTGTTCTACTTCGTATTGTATTTTTCAATAAATCCCAACATTGTCCTATGTTTTCCGTTGGTATGTTGTCCGTGTATGTGTGCAAGAGTTGTGTCATATATTGTACGTATTCTGTATGCTTGAGAAGTGTGTTGTTAAATTTCCAATGTTGCGACCTTTTAGATGTATGTGTGTTTGTATGATTTGTGCTGATGTGTACTAATACTGCTTTATGATCCGTGTACTGTAATGTTTCCTGTATGTGTTTGGCGAGTATTATGTGGTGTGCTGCGGGTATATAAATCCTATCTAATCTGGTTACCCTGTTGTATGCTTTGTTTGTGTGTGTTGTTTCCCTACTATGTGGGTGCAATTGCCTGTATGCGTCTATTAGGTTGTGTGTGTCTAATATGTTTTGCAATGTCTCTAATTGATTCATGCCCTCTCTGTTGGTTCTTCTTACCTGTGCCCCGACATCCCCCCCCCCTACTATGTCAGAGTCTTCTAGGACACAGTTGTAATCCCCACAAAGTATGACATTTTGTCCCCTGTATGTGTTTATGAGTATTGTGTCTAGTTCTTCGTAGAACTGTGGTTGATAGTTGTAGTTTGGCGATGCGTGGATATTTACTATAGTGTATGTGTGTGTATTATTTCTTATTTGTACAAAAGTAATTCTACCCTGATTATCCCTGTTTGTGTTTAGTATGTTCCATCTGTCTGATGTTTGTAATATAGCTGTCCCCGAACCTATGTTGTGGACCGCTAAACTGAAATATGCATGTTTAAATCCAAATTGTGTTCTATTTTGTGCACCTTGTACGTCTGAATGTATGTTTGTTTCTTGTATTAGGATAAAGTCTGGTTTGTACTTGCGTGTGAGTTGTATTATATGATGTTGTTTTGTTCTCAGCCCTGAAATGTTAATAGAAATTATTATTAAATCTTCCATTTACAGAAACAAACAATACAGAGATCTCTTTTTGAGTTATCAAGTTCTCACTAATTTTCGATGCACACGAATTTCCACAGAAATACAGACACATTATTGCGGTGATAAGCGTTCACAGTCTTTGGTTCAGGCTTTTTCTTCTTCGGAATCCGTGTCAGTATCAATTATCAGATTTTGAAATGTTAGGGTGTCATCGTTTCCCTCTTCTGGAGAGTTGTTGGTTGCGTTTTCCGATTGTCCTTCTGTTTGCTCGTTTTGTTTTCTCGTTTGTTCATTCTGTTTGCTCGTTTGCTCATTGTCTTCCGATTTTGTTGTTCGGTTTTTCCCCTTCTTGTGGGGTGCGACTATTGACGAGGATTCGTGTTCGTCTAACTCGTTGGCTTGTTCTTGATCAATTTTCAGAGTTTGAAATGTTATGGTGTCATTGTTTCCATCTTCTGGAAAGTTGTGGGTCGCGTTTTCCGATTGTCCTTCTGTTTGTTCTTTCTGTTTGCTCGTTTGTTCGTTCTGTTTGCTTGATTGCTTATTTTCTTCTGGTTTTGTTGTTTGGTTTTTCCCTTTCTTGTGGGGCGTGACTGTTGACGAGGATTCGTGCTCGTCTGACTCATTGGCTTGTTCTTTTTCCGCTAATTCTTTTAATTTCCTCTTGTTGTTTTTGTAGATTACTTTGGTGTATCCATCATCTTCTGACTGTGATACAGGTTCTTGTGGTTTCTGTTTGTCTTTTCTGTGTGTTGCAGCCTTTTTTTTTTTGCGTGCTGCTCAGAGGCGGAAAGTCCTTATCAAGTAGGCCTGAGATAACTGGGAAATCTACATTGTTTGTTTGTGTTGTCAATTGTTGGCCGTTTTCAGGCCTCTCAACAGGCCTCCTTCTACTGGGGCATTGATTTGCCCAGTGTGAGTCAAGGCCACATGTTGGGCAGGCTACACGTCTGCCTGCCTCAGTTATCAGGATCCTGTAGGTCCCTTTGACGACCCCAGGGGCCTCTATTGTAACATAATGAGGGACGTCTTTCGTGGGGTGGCACAGGACCCCCCATCGGCCTCCCGCATTTGGTAGTCTAAATGCTTCTGGTTCTTTGTCTCCTGTTACGGCCGCGATCATTTTTTTGACTCCTTCCAGAGTGATCGTTTCCGGTAACCAGTGCACTGTGATTCGACGTTTTTCTTTGTATGCGTGTTCTATTTTCACACTGATGCTTCCTTTGACAATGTCGAATTTTTTCCCATGTATTTCGTCATATACTGACTGGCTGACTTCATCTGTCAGCGTGCAGTACCATTTCGTGGGTTGCTCCAGTCGGAATGGCTCTTTCATGCCGTTGACAGGTACACCACATGGTCCCCTCAACACGCCTGCTATCAGAGACGGCGTCGCTTTCGCTGCCGCCTGCGACCCGGATACCGTTAAAACCAACGTTCTCGGGTAGTACCAGGCGCCCCTTTGGAAATCTTCCACACTGAATATAAAGTGAGACATCTTCAAGGCGTTAGGAAGAGCTGTGTTATCTTTTGAAATGTTATTTCCAAAAACGCCGTACACAATATTTCAGTGAACTTTACTATGATTCAATACTGGTACTTACTGAAGAATAAGTCCGTGCAAACACTGCTGTGCAAACACTGCTGTGCAATCGCTGCTGTGCAAACCCTGCTGTGCAAACCCTGCTGTGCAAACACTGCTGTGCAATCACTGCTGTGAAATGTTCCACTGTTAATCCATATAGCACAATTGAAAATGAAGAATAAGTCCGTGCAAACACTACTGCGCAAATACTACTCTTTGATCTGAGCCCAAAAATCAAATAAAAAAACCCGATAATTTTTTTTTTTTTTTTTTTTTTTTTTTTTTTAAACCTTTATTGAGTGTTAAGAAAACTTTTCCATTTGTATTGTTCGTGTTGTTACAGAGCGTTGCATGTGGAAGTGTAGGTGACATATGCGCAAATTTTTACAACATTTGTTTCAACATTTTTACATTTTATATGGGGGATAACGAAATACGAGTACAAACAACAACAAGACGATAGTATACCATTTTTTCCTCTCTGCCACTCTCTCACCTGTCAGCTCCAACCCCACCAATACCATCATCACCACTTGGTATTGAGGAAAAATGGCAGTTAAAACCTGTTGGAACCAACTGGTGAAGGCGGCAGTAGCATCAAAACCAACAGTGTCGAAAAGGTGGGGGTAAAAGGGGGGAGGGGGGGGGGGTTGTCAAGGGGTATACTAGTTTACAATGCAGAAAGGTAGTTGTTGCATTTGTATTGTTCGTGTTGTTACATGCGTACTGTGTGTTCAGTATTTGTGTGCGTGTATTTACGGATCGTTGTGTCTGGGCGTGTAGGTGACATATGTGTAATATTACAACAATTTAATTCATTTGAATATTTACATGTCAATGGGGGGGGGGGTAACCCACAATTTATTTATTACCTGTTTGTTCCCCCTGTCACCACCATCTCCAGCCGGCTCCAAAGCCACCAATACCATCGCCACCTTTTCAGGTAATGATGGCAGTGGCAGCCAATTGATAGAACCAACCAGCGAGGGCGGTAGCAGCGTCAAAACAACCAACGGTAAACAAGCGGGGAGGAGGGGAACTGAGGGAGCATAATAGTAATAGTAACCATCCATACAAATTAACAACAATAAAATTGATAGCAATAACCCTTAATAATTGAAAGACGAAAAAATAATAGACGTGTAGGTGACATATGTGCAAATTTCCAACATTTTATACATTTGAACATTTCTTCATTGACATTGTTGTAAGGAAATGTTTTAAATCAAAAGCGTGATGGTAGTGGGCTGCTATTATTTCCCCTGCCGCCCCGCTCTCCTGTCAGCTCCAAAAACTCCTACCAAGTACCATCACCATCGCTCGGTGATGATAAACATGGCGGTGCAAAAACTGTTTAGAACCAACCGGTGAGGGTGGCAGCCGAGACAACAATCACAGTATCAAAAATGTGGGAAAGGGGGATGTGACAGTATACGCGTTTACAAAGCCATATATATTAATAGTGATTACAATGATAATAATGCAAAGTAACAACCAAATACGTAAATAAATATAATAGTGACAAGGAATAACACTGCTAAGGCCTAAGGCTCAATGATAATAATAGTTTTAACATGTGATTCCATGTGCTAAATTGATTTTCTTAGGAATGGTGTTTACATAAAATACATCTTATAATAATTATGACAAAGAATAAAACTACTAAGAGTGATAACAGCAATGCTAATAAACACAATGATAAAACCTGTTTTGATAATGATCACATTTTCCAAACATGTGATTCCATTTGCTAAAATGATTTTCTTAGAAATGGTGTTAAATTATGGCTGGTACATACAATAACAATTGCATCCTGCACTGTTTAATAATATAGTAGGTGTAAAAAGGAGTTGGTTATCTTTTTTTCTCCTTGCTTTTTTTAATTTTTTTTTTTTTTTTTTTTTACGTATACTTGCAACATGCAATGTTCAATAATAGTAGAAGTAAAAGGAGTTGGTTATCTTTTTCTCTTTGCTTATTTTTTTTTTCTTTGGTCTTATTTGTAAGGGTTCATTCATTTTTTCCCTTCCTCTTTTTTTAAACATGTTTTTTAACTTATTGTAAAAAGTAAACAAGCATCAGTATTAGCACAAATTTTTACAATCTTTACATTTTTGTTTCCCTTGCCACCCTCTCACCAATTTGGTTCCACTCCACCAATGCCATTACCCCCCTCTCTGGGCAATGATGGTAAAGGCAGGATAAATATTTGAACCAAACCGGTGTGGGTATCAGCAAAGGCAGCAACAACTCATGAGCAAGGGGAGGGGGGCACATGGGAAAGGGGTTTTGGTTTATTACTAATGATGATAATAATAATAATGACAGGAGGAGATATACTGAGGGTAATAACAGCAATTATAAAAAAAACAGCAATGGTAATAATTTTGAAAATGATGAACATTTTTACAATATGTGATTCCATTTGCTAGGATGATTTTCTTTGTAATGGTGTTAACATAGCCTAGCAGGTACATACACATGCAAGCTGCAGTTTTTAGTAATACTTGGAGTAAAGGAGTGGGTTATATTTTCCTCCTTGTTTTTGTTTTCCTAAATGTAGGGGTTCATTCATATTTTCCTCTTTGCTCTCTCTTTCTTTTTTTTTTACTAAAAATTAACCAAACATTTGTATTTGCATAAGTTTTTACAGTATCATTGGTTTGATAACCATATGTGTTTTTGTATTTATTCATTCATTCAACACTCACTCACATGATTCAAAGGGGGTGACTAAGAGAAAGGGAAATCTTTACATTATTGTTTCCCGTGCTACCCTCCCACCAATTGTTTCATTTCATCAATGCCCTCCTGACCACCCTTAATGATGGCACAGGCAGGACAAATGTTTGAACCAACCAGTGGGGTTAGTAGTGAAAAAACCCGATAATTTTTTTTTTTTTTTTTTTTTTTTTTTTTTTTTTTGAAATGCTTATCATTTCCCATTTATTTAGATCTATGATTCTGTAGCTTTTTGAAAACATGCTTTTCTCCAAATACTATTTTGTGTGTTTGTGCCTGTACGTGTAGACATAACACACATACAGGGAGAGAATATAACACACATACAGGGAGAGAGAGAGAAAAAAACTCTAAATGTTTTATAATAAGAATAAACAATCCTTATGAAATGTATTTACCATCACTGGTGTCAGCCTGGATGTTTTACTTGCTAATGCAAGTGTGTAGTCCAGGTCGTTTTCAGATACTTACACCACCTTCCCCATCCTAGTCACTTTTCTTCCCTACTCTAAAGAAACCTACCACACAAATAAATAATTTGATAAATCTGACCCCAAGCAAATATTTGAATATGTGAAGTGAAACCATATTAAACCACAGCAACATGCAAAGTAATATTTCATTATGACCAACACAAGGCTTGTATCACCAGTAGAAAGAATTTGTCAGAAAGTTAGCAGCAGCAGAAAACCATGTCGCCGACCGCTTCTTGTCTTCTTCAGTCGGCTTTTTCACGGCGTTGTCCTCGACTGTCAATTCAGAGTCATCAGACAAGTAGTCAGGTAGGCTTTCTTGATCTTTATTGCAGCCACTGGTTTGCCCACTTAAGTTGAAATTTATAAGGGACTCTTCACCATTCTCATTTTTCACAACTTGTTGAGCTGTCATTGTCATTGATTTTGCTACTGAAGCTGCTAGAACCTCTGGTTTTACATCAAACTTTGTACGCAGGATGCATCGTTTTCTGCTCATATCAAACGTTATGCTTATAACACCTTTAGTCTTCAGCAGTAATCTGGCACATAAATCTCTGTCACTCTTATCATGAAAACCCCTCAACTGCAAGACAATCGACTTGCCTGTGGTCCAGCCCTGATTACTGTTATTTTTGGAATACCTTGAAATATTGCTGGAATCTTTCAATGGTGTCTGAGCTGGTTCGGGGTCCTCATACAGCTTAGAAAGGAGCTGTTTTGCTAAGTGTTTCATCTCAGTACCTTTTTCTCCTCTGTTTAACAGCTTCTCTAACTGATCCAGCATTCCAACATGATTCCTCAGTATAGATTTTGCTTCTGGACATTCGCTGAGTAACAGAAGTATCTGCAAACCCTCTTGAATTACACCATTATTGGTATTGGATAACACAATTACAAGTCCACCAATGCATGTCGCATCCTTTGCAAGGGCTAATCTTTTCTTGGGGTCTACAGCCATAGCCTTCAAAGCTCCCAAAGTATCCATAGTAACCATAATAGATGTCCTCCTTTACTTCAAGCTCTTTGCCAATCCTTTTCGGTATTAAAATACACCGTAGTGCCGCTTAAACAAACGATCGCGTTTCCAGAAATAACCCGATAATGATGTAAACGTGTACGTTGTGAAGAGAAACCAGAGTATGCGTAAATTCTGTTTAGTGAGACACGGCCAAGCAGATAAAGAAATAAATAATTTACTTATATTATTTAATATACAACAACTTGGTGCCTAAAATTTTAAATAATATTCAAAACTGTATATAATTTTTATGATGGTAACATTCAATTTATACTTTCTAGAATATTAATAAAATTGTTACAGGAATAAACATATAATTCTCTTGCAAAATAGCTGTCAGTACAATTATAGTGAAATCTATAATTGTTCCCCCTTGATTGCTAAAGCAGTAATTTGACTTCAACCTTGTTGCAATTATTTCCCTTGTAGTAAATAAAATAAAATTAGTTGCATATCCTTTACAGGGCCGTCATCCCTGGTCCAGGTGTTACACGACTTTCTCCGTAATCCCGTACACTCTCGTAACGTGACGTGACGTGCACGAGAATTGGTAGCGGTTCTCTCCGCGTCGGTAACTTACGGGGTATGTGAGCCGGTCGCTCAGAAAGCAATGGCAAACCACCGAGCACAATCCCGCCAAGAAATTCAACAATCAGCTAAAAAATGCTGATGTTGACAGCGATGTCCTGTAAAGGATATGTGAAAAAAAATCCTTTACAGTGCGTTGCAGTCAACACCAGCATGTTCTGCTGTTGTGATCTCTTGGCAAGCCCACCATCGCTCTCCGAATGACCGGCATCCATACCATTTCGTAAAAACACCAACGCAAGACGGTTTGCTGCCAAATCGTTTGCAGCTGTGTTTCGAACGCGGGTATGCGGGATTACGAATTGCAGCTGTGTTTCGAAAGCGGGTATGCGGGATTACGAATTGTGTCTGTAACGCCTTCGCCTCGTAGCGAGAAAAACAAAATTATTCGTACTAATAAACCATTCTGTACACGACATCTTTTTAAGGTTGGTGTTTAACTTGTCCTCTGATGTCCACATTTTCACCCTGTCTAAGGTGCCAGACGTCGGGAAAAGAGAGGACATGTCCTCCTTTTTAGCCTCGTGTCCTCCGTCCGGTAGGCAAAGCTAAAAAACCTTTAAAATGCCCGGCTTTTTAAATATTTTATGTTATCATTTTGTATGTATTGTTGTTACAACTTACAATGCACCTACACTCTACCGTGTGTTTACATTCTTTATTAAAACCCATTGCTTAATAATATTTATTTATTTTTCCTATTTATACCAAATGTGAAACACCAATTATTTGTATAATTTGAATCTAACTGTTGCTCTATTCGGCAACACTAACAACGCGGCCCGCCGGGAGTCATGTTGCGGCCCGCGGAGTTGGAAACGACGATGTGGTCGAAGCTGTATCACGCTTGCTTGTTTACATTAATTAATTAACAAAAAAACATTAGGTGCGTGGCCCGGCAGGAAATATTATTTCTGAAATTTGGCCCGCCTGCTGAAAAGGTTGGCCACCCCTGCTGATTGATTGATTGATTGATTGATTGATTGATTTAGGAATCGACATCACAGCATTCGGGGTATTCCCATAATTGCTCCGTCCCCATCCTCAGCAGCCAGCGAAGAGTTCCAACACTAATAGTACCAGTAGCAATCTGATTATAAGTCCGTCTCGCCTTTCCTCTGAGCGTTGAGCGTCAGCCAGATCCCTTCGTCACTCCTCGCTGTCTCATTCTTGCCAGACCATGGTGATCCATTTGCTCCTCCGAGGTGTGCACGTGCTCCCACAAGGCCGCAACCACGTCTGCCTTGTCATGTATCAATACTCCACCAAGTTCTGCAGAGCCAGCCAATCTGTCCGCCTGTTCATTTCCCAGCACACCGACATGCCCTGGAGAAAAGATCCAGGCGATGCTTGTCACCCGTGACCTCCGAAGCGAAGCAAGCCACTCCGCACGAAATCTGCCCGTCCTCACCCTCGTCAGCATGCTTTCTGAGTCAGTTACAATCACGATATGTGTGCGTGTCGTATTCTCCATCCAGCGGAGAGCCGCACTGACTGCCTCCACTTCCATTCTTAAGCTGGATGTTGTGGTATCATATGCCAGGCTCTCCTGCCCCAAACATCGACCATTAGCTTTGGCTATGAACCCCCAGCCACTTCTCTCACCTCTTGACACCGAACCATCTGTGTAGATAATCACATAACTCGAGTGAACATTGTCCTGAATTAGTTGCTGGATTTCCACTTCCGTGGCCCCTGCTGGCCACTCCCTGCACTCCCGGCTTAATGTGATTATAACTCTGCACAAGTCTGACTGCTCCGCTGGCACTCTGACCCACTCCCCTCCACGCCTAATGTTCTCCAAGGGGCACACCTGTATGATCGTATCCTCCGCCTGAGCCATCCATAATTTCCCTCTTATCAGTCGCTGACCCTTAACTGCGTCCAGCGCCTCATGCAGTGGGTGGTCTGTGTCTGCAGCTACTCTGAGGTATGCCTTCGCCTGCATCACCTTGAGCCTACCAGCAACAGTCGGCAGACCAAGGATGTAACGCATACACACTACTGGGGTGTCTCTAGTGCATCCCAGAATGACCCGCATAGCTTCGTTCTGTATGCGCTCTAACTTCATCAGCTGACTCTCTGAGACAGTGAGCAGACCTAATCCATAATCAATTACTGAGAGGATCAAGTGCTGGTATAGTGTGAAAAGCATTCTCTGCTCTATGTCCATTGCAGCCATAGTTTTAAGTGCATTGAGTCCCTTTTGAGATCTTGCCACGACCGTCTCCACATGGTCCTTGAAGGATAGGCTCCTGTCAAATGTGATCCCCAGATACTTCAGTTTGTTCTCTCTGCTCACATTTCTACCATCTATCGCGAGGCTTGGGACATCAGCTCTTACAATCCTGTTGTCCAGAGAGCACCACAAAACAGCCGCCTTTTCCGGGTGGATGACAGCACTCATTTCTGTGCACCAGTCAATCATTTTATCTACTGTCGCCTGTAACTCCTGGGCTGTTTGCTCACTATTGTGACGAAACGCGTTTATCTGTCTTGGGTCGTCAAGATCCCGCACTATTTTGGCGCGTCATCGGGGACTTTCCCAGCTAAAAATAGACTGAGGGAAACCGATGGAGGACTTATTATCTAGAATCTTCTCGAAACACCGGAATTCGAGTAACCCGTGATGCTGGGTATCGCTCTAAATTCTCGTGCAGAGAGATCTAGAAACTCTAGGCGGGGAATGACGGTTTCCCGAGGAAGTATCTTTTCTCAAGAAGCACTCGCTTCTAGTGCGCATTGAGTTGGCACGAAGCGGGAAATTGGCTAAACCAGTCATTCACTTACTTTTGTTCGAAGAGAACAGACGCAGGCCTGATGTGAGCCATTTTTGTGTTGCGTCTCAACTCAACCATGATTCGGCTGACTGTTATGGAAAGGAAGCTGAGAAGCCCTTGAACAGTTCGGAAGCTGACTGGAGAGCTGGTTTCACCATTCAGGTAGATAATTGTTTAAATCACTTAACTTTGTACGTGTGTTCCACACGCCATTGTTCTAACCTCATTACCTATGCGGATGCCCTTGCATACTAATTAGCAAACCGATCGATAACGCAGGTGACAATTAAGTGTGGGTTTGTTTACCGTGTGCTCGCGAATCAGCTGTTAGGAACGCCGTAATGTGATGTGGGCGATTTGGGTTCCAAATATATGTACTAGATATTGCCAATCGTTGCATCTATTAGGTTGCTGTGTTAGAATAAAACATAGTTACTTGTGCCGGATGGAAACTTAGATTATGTCAGTCAGTGCTGAAGCCAGAAGAACGGTTAGAAAACCAGGTAAGTTGGTAGGTGGAGATTCAGACAAAATTGTGCTTAGTTACTAAGTAAAGGAAGAACTTAGTTCTGGGCCACCAGAAATGAGGGAACTATTGTGTAGTAACTTAATAGTGAATTCATTGTGTGGAACAGCGGATTTCTGTGGAAAGGTAAGTGGCTTTGGTGCTATATCTATATATATATGATGTGACATTGTGTATATATTAGGTCATGGCATGTGATACTTCCTGGGGTAATTCCGAACGCCGAATAGATCGACGTGAGATAACACTGCGTGCCGTCGCGATGTAAATATGCGTTCTGAAATCTTGTCTGAGCTATCCTGTTTCTTTCATACTGACGCTAGTGCGAGTGAATGCTAAGGTGCTGGAAGTATGGAAGGATGCAAGGAGGCTGTATGAGACTGGGGAAATATAGAATATGGGGGATGTGAAAGCAAGTTATGAAAGTATGTGTTGGTAGACCAAACCAACGATGAAGTTCAGTCCATGCCAAGGCTAAACCACTTGGGAGGACCGAACTGGAACAGTACCCTTGGAACATGTGGGGAACATGTATTCTCAAGAAGGCTTCTTGACTCTAAGGCAGAGTCTGATAAGAAGAGTTTGCTGTGGCGTGGGCAGGTGGTCCCACCAGCAAACAGGCTTGTGTACATATTGGATGTGATCATGTATTATTCCTATATCCCGAGGGATGGTATATTGATCAAGATTATGTTTCTTAATGTACATTGATGATGTTAGGAACGAGTCTAGGGACTCTTTACCTATTTGTTTAGTTCGATTAAATTAGAACAATAACAGCCTTGTATCACTACTGACGTTAGCGACGACTGGTAGATGATTAGGGATAGGTGAGACCTATGATCAGACTCGTCATTCTGATTTCTTGCTCTGTTTGACGGGCTGTTCTGTGAGGCCAGCTGACATTTGTGAACCCATGCTTTACTACTCTCCATATAGAGATAATGCTTTGGTTATATGAATAACTAACTAGCATGACTGAGGTTGAGTAGTTATTGGTAGGATGCATGTGGACTAATGTTTGGGCCAGTATACTCTCACCGGTCGCTCTTCCTTTTCAGGAGTTTGCCTGTTGAGGAACCAGTCAACTATAATTGTTGTTGGCAGGAAACCACTTCGTGTGACAGAGCGAAGGGTTCAGTTCTTTACTTATCACGCCAGACTCAACCACCCCAGGTACCCAATGTGATTCACCATGCGTGAAGTTTGCTTCAAGACATACAACTGCCCTGAAGGTGCACGTGTGGGAAGTGATGGTTTGTGATCGTTTTAAAATAGAAGATACTCTGGTTTTGCCAGGAACATTTCAGCATTTTGAGTAATCATGCTCATCGAAAGGAAACACCGGTCCGTCTATTATGACGGGGGTTCTGCCTAAACGCAGAAGTAACTGATCTTCAGACACTTGAATGGTTCTTTGGACAGCTCTAGGGGCAGGTCTTGAGAAGAACTACACCAGTTATTGACTTGGGGCAAGTGTAAACCGGTGGAAGGGACTATGGATTATAGTCCAACCTGAATTGTTTCCGTGAAATAGATGTCTGATTCTATTAATGTACTGTCTCAGTATGAAGATATAAACTGTGTTCGAGTAGGACTCAGTAACATTTTTCAGTAGCCATATCTGATCCTACAAACAGTGTGACTGTAAGAGACCATTGAATTGGTCCGTGACAATTGTTCATTCATGTTCCGGTGATGTGATGAAGGGACCATTGAACTGGTCATTGACATTTGTTCATTCATGTTCCGGTGATGTGATGAAGGGACCATTGAATTGGTCTAGGCCATATCGGTTCTGCAGTGGGCCTGTGCTATGAATGACAGACCATTCGATTGGTCAGGGACTATTTAGTTCATCGAAGTAACCAATACTTGGAGCCAAGTCCAGGAAGATTGTTTCCAACCCGGTAGTGTTCGAGAACTGTATTACCAGTGACTCCTTGGGAGTGATATAGATGCAGTGGTCCAGTGAAGTGTGATCCAGCAGTGACTCTATTTTTGTGGTTCCACGTTCGGGAGACGGAGTGGTCTCCAAGGTTCTAGTCATCTCACTGGAAGGAAGCCGGGTGAGTGGCGGACCGACTGGACGGGACATCTGCATCCACTCTACTTCTCAACTCGATGAAGACACCTACATCTCTAATTCTGTCTCTACTCTATCTTCTATTTGTGTAAATAGATTCTTCTATCAGGATGTTCATTTCAGTTCTATATTCTCAAGGGTAGAATAAACTTTATGTAAGTTGACTTGCTCTTTGTATAATGATTGAGTGTGGTCTCGGACGATGCCTCAGTGTTCATTGTTCCACGGGTGTAGGTAGTTAGTGGGGGTCTAGAATCTGGAGGGGCTTGTAGACGTAATTAACTAATATGAGATCAACCACAGAGTAAAAAGGTGTATCTGCTCGTCCAACCCCTGGGGCTAGAATACACGGGAGTGCCAGAGACACCTCGGGTGTGGTTCACTCTCACTACCCAAGGTGAACCCGATACACTCCGTTACACCTATCTCTCCCCTGCCTATATGCAAGAATATCATCTGCAAATGTTAGTATCCTACCAACCCCTGGTGCTTCTAGGTTTGCAATCTTGCTCGTATACACATTAAAGAGCACCGGTGAGACTGCAGATCCCTGTGGCTGTCCCGGGGTTAACATATGTGGCTCTGAGGTCCATGCGCCCAGACGGAGTGCAACCCAACGAGAGTGCAGGACGGCTGCTATCCAGTTCACCAACCAGGGATTGACCCCCTTCTCCATCAGTGCGGTCATCAAAATATCATATCTAACTCTATTGTACGCATAACTGCTAGTCTGCCTGATAATCATGCCTGCTAGTCTCTATGGTCAAAATGTTAATGTTATTTCCGGTTCCGGTAGCAGAGACGGCACTTAAAATTGTTTTGTTTTTTTAATTTCTAATATTTGCCATCTACGTTTATGAAAATGGCTTCTACAAAGAGAAAATGCAAATTCTCGAACACTATGAAAAATAAGTTTCCATGCTTCGTTGAAGGACGCAACGAGAATGAGATGGAACAACAGGAAAAGCAGCTGGGACAGCAGGATATAACAATATGAACTGGAAACAAGATTAGGTATATTTAGCTCCGGCGAAAAGAAGAGACATACTAAACACAGACACAATGCACATTCACATACCTTACAAGGAAACCCATCGTACACAGATGAAAAACAAAGTGTAACTTATCCAAAATCAGAAACAATCAATAAATATATAAAATGAAATAATAAAATAACAAAATAACAAAATAATAAAATAACAAATAAGTACAATAGGATAATAAAGGACGGCCGACGTTTTAATTCTGAGAATCTTTGTCAAGGACAGGACAACACAAATAGATAAACAAACGAAAAAGACACAAAATAAATTGACACAACTACTATGGTGGAACTGCTGAAGCAAATTTGGCATTTCATACAGTTTGCCATCATCAGTCTTACAACTTGATGACCTGCACAACTGGATAGATACACACATTATTTGAAGATTAAGAAACTGCTAAAAATATTGCTTGTGCAAAAACAAAGACTGAAGCAATAATAAACCAAGTAATTGCCCCCCCCCCCTCCTCCCACACTGTTGATGAATTGGATAAATCTTTAATTGGCATTTCATGTTTTGGTCTTTCGACAGATGCTAGCGATCACGGTTCACAGAAATATTTCCGATCGTTGTTCAGTACTTTGACTGGAAATCAGGTGGAATCCAAACTAAGATTCTCGAGTTAGACAAAAAACCAAATGAAACCTCAGAAACTATATCACAGTATATTTTGAGAACACTCCAAAACCATGAGATACACTTATTGGCAGCTATTGTAATACAATTGTACTGATTGTGGGTTTAATCTGGAACGATTTAAATTAAACATTCAATATGTCCTTCTTTGTTCTCCTTTTTTGTCTTATTATGTCCTCCTTTGTGTCTTATTATGTCCTCCTTTTGGTGCCCATGTATCTGGCAACCCTACCCCTGTCAGCTTCCTTGGAACCTCTGTATTATAATTTTTATTTATTTATTTTTGTTGCATGATTATTGCCAGGTGTCGCAGGACAAATAATGCAGTAATCGGGAAATAGAAAAAGATAGTGCACAGTGAACGCACGAAAGCTGACTTGGTGATGAAGACGTCAGTGACCGAGAGATAGGAACGAAAAGAGATCAACAAAGGACACAAGAAGTTAGATCATCACAAGAGAATTCGAAGAGCTTATGTGGAAAGGTGAACACCAGGAAGAGATGGTTGGTTACAGGACGAAGGAAGATATGAAGATATTGAAAGAATACCAACAGAGAGAATATGGACAACGAGGCAAGATTTGATAACTGAAGAGGTGGACATGAAGGGCAAGTAGGGCTGATGCGCCATTATTGAAGATAACCAACGACTCAGAAGAAGTATAGGGAATCGCCCGATAAACAGCTGCGGCACAGGTAATATCAATGGGTGGGTACAAGTCAACATAGGTGAGTGCAAAGTAACTATGGCAAGATTGATGCTAATTCGTATTTAGTTATTAGAGCAGAACGACAGGTACAACGGGAATGCGAGTATGGATGATTTGAATCCTTGAGCATGTTCTAGGGATCGTTGAAGACTGTATTCTAAATAAAACTAAAACAGAATAGGAATCGCTTGTCCGGCGTTATTGATAGACACTGTTAGAGTTGACCAGTTGGTCCGTTCATATTCAATTGAGAAAACAAGCTAAGACTGCCAATGAAGATAGTGAATCACAACATGGCAATTATGAGATAGCCATGTACCACTGGAGCCGAAGTGCAGTAAGAACACACGAAGGTATATCAGATATGTTTTTTTGTTGTTGTTGTTGACATTTCTCGTGATATTTTATTTATTATACTTTCCACTATAATGCAAACAGACATTTCTTATTTGTTCCAGATTTCCTGCGATAGCAGATACATTAATTAATTAACATAATTAATTAAGTATAACTGAGCGAGTAAATGAAATATGTGACACTTAAATTTGCATGCAAGAATTTGAGAGAAAGGATTTAAATATTTGTTATCTAAGAATCATCGATGGACCCCAACATTCAATTGTGCCACACGTGTCGCAAGTTTGAATAACTGAGGCCAAACGTTTGACGCTTAGACCGAACTACAAATGTAAAACGTTATTTTCTGTGAAGTGTTCTAAAGATTACTGTACATAACTATTTATGATTGCATCCAAGGGAAGCAATCTGATAAGGGTGAAATCGGTAAATTCTGTATCTTTTTTCAAAAGATCCACGACTCTGGTGATCGAGTGAAATGGCAAGTAATGACCGCCCATGCTTTCCGGCATGTTACATGATTGATTGATTGAGTCAAATGACTGCCGAGTACCAAGTTCCGTCAGCTAGAGATGGGCGATGGGTACTGAGGTTTGACAGGACCAGGAGTAGAATATCTGGCCATAGGGGCTAGTATACTGTTCCTGAAGTTATCACATATAGTGATGACTTGACGCCTAACATGATATTTGTTGAGAGGGAGGACGTAGCTTGAAAGATAGCGTCAATCGTTGTTAACTTCCGGTCTGTGCTGAGTCCATTATTCAAACTAAGTACCAGCCCAACTAGGGGACTATACTTGATACGAGTAAGCCAAATGTCAAATGGCGACAATGAATTAATTATAGATCATGCATCATGTCCCGACAGAAAGCACCTTGCAATTATATAATAATATGCTCTAGCAGTCTGGAAAAAAACAGCGCCATTGGGTTCTGACATTAAATGAAATCTTAAACACGTACAGTGTATATCTAACTGTCCACAAATAATGAAAGGGTGTCCCTTTCACAGGAGACAGGGGGAGAGTGTCAGGGGCCGAATACCCTGTATGACAGGTACACAGAAGAGACAGGAGAACAGGGCAGATAGCCTGGCGTCCTGCAGCAAGGTCGCCCAGTGCGAGTCAACGCGCACCGACGCTAAGGCTCGTGATCGCCGCGCCACACCACACCGCACGGGTCTCACGAACTGTGAGCAGCCGTGAACTGGCCAAACGCACCTTTGTGGGGAGACGGATTCAGGACAGCGAGACGGACAGTCATAGGGCAGTGATAGTGTTTCGTGAGCGTTGAGATATGATTGTAATATTGATGGCGTGGTTGAGTTGTGAAGCGAGTTGTGTTTGAACTGAGACAGTGTGAGAGCTATGTTATGCTACTATATTATATTATTTATCCTGAATGATAATTATCCTGTGATGCTGATGATGACAAGTTGCGAGTTGCAAAGAGCGCAACTTCTGTGAGTTTGCTCATGCGTATTGTGTTGTAAATAAAACGTTTAAACTGTTGGTGCCGTGCGTGAAAGTGTCATTCCTGAACACGTGTATTTGTTTCACCTCTGTCTCGAAATGTGAGCTAGAAGTATGTCCAAGTAGGTCTCTGACAATACCCTCACAGGATAGGTGGGAAAACACCTTGCTTGTCTAGCTGGCTTGATATTTTTCTGGCAACTAACTTCTCCAGCAGCTTGCCTATTGCATTCTGCATGGTTATTACTCGGTATCCCTGAATTTTTGTGTGGTCTTTGCCAGACTTCGGCAAGGGAATCAGATAGCTGTGTAACCACTCCTCCTTGTTGCTAGCACTCCCTATACTATTGTTGTATATGTCTGCTAGTTTATCTAGCTCGTTGTCGGTACACCTACTGATGTCGTCGTATCTTATGCCATCTGGCCCAGGAGCGCTGGTTTTTGATCGTTGAAGCACAGCCTTGATTTCTTTCACTGTCACGGTGTCTTCATCCGAAATGTTCTCGGCCTTGCACCTCTCTGAAGTGACCGCCTTGGCAAGATTTCGTCCTCTCATGTCTGTCTCACCGTTACTCTGCTCCAGAAAGCGTTCGAATAGGTCTTTGTCTTTGTTCTCGTCAGTCCTCTGCCAGATGAGATCAGCACCTTGGAAGTCAGAAATTCTCTTATTCTTGACTACCCCGCTCATGCTTTTATATAGTCGCCAGAACAATTTCAGTTACTTGTCTGTGCTTACTCTTTGACATACCTCTGCCCATTTTTCACTTTTAACCACTTTAACCAGTTTTTTTTTTTTTAATAGCTTACTTTTGCGCGCATCTCTCTTTCTAAGTGCATGCAGGGACTTGGCAACTGTTCTTCTTGGCGTTTGCCATTTCCTTACAGCACTACGCTTATCCGTCCAGGCCTTCTCCGCCTCAAAATTCCACCAAGCTCCCAGCTTTTTTTCCTGCCTTGAAGCTTTCTGCGCTTCTTGCGCCTTATTACACTCACCACATCTTGCCCTGTACTGTCATACTGGAAAGTCTTGACCGTTGACTTGTGCTGCCTGGTTCTGCCTTTCTCAACCAATATGCTGCAAGGGTTGTGGTCGCTGTCGTGGTACCCTAGGACACCCCCATCTACACACTATAGAGAGTGAAGGAGAAAACAGCGCCAGGTCAATAGCACTGTCCTCATCACCTGGGCGGCTTGCTGTCCTGGTGACACAGCCACTGTTGATACAAACCAGGTAAATGGTTTTAAGTGCAGTCTCGAGCTCCTTCCCCTGTGTGTTGGAGGAAATGTTTCCCCCATGATCTGCCTTTAGCGTTGAAATCGCCACAGAAAATAAAATTTCTCTCGTGACCTATTATGTCACTTAAGCACTGCCACTTCTGGGAATCCATACTCGCGTTACAGGAATAAACATTCACCAACACGAATGGTAGACTGGATTGAACTCTAACCGCTTGTATTTGTATGTCGTCACTGTCCCAACTGGACATGTGTAGCTCTGAAGCCACCAAACTCTCGTGAAAGAAAATCGCCATTCCCAGATGTCGCCTGTTGTAGTAACATTGGAAGCCGGCTATTTGGAGTAACTGATCACTTCAGAAGAAAGGTAACACCAATACGTCTGGAACAAGACAAACAGCACAAGCTGATGAATCAGCAAAGCAATACTCTGTCTGCCTGCTGGAGCTTCCATCCTATAGCATAGGGCCTGGTCTGCCCTGCCATGACATTTAGTCTTTAGGTTGCATTTTCTAGCTAGAACTAAGGTAAGGCTTATACTCTCTCAATTGCACTCCTCCACCCAAAACCGTTGGCACAATGTGGAGTGTTGGGTGTGGTGAGCACGAGGCATCAACTACAATATTACTGTTTAGTAGAGCACACCTTCAATGGACATCATTTTCCCATGATTTGGGTGTAGGCTGATGAGTGCAAGAAGCTTGTATTAAAAAATTACATAACTGATTCAGTGCCAAAGAAAAAGCAGGTTTCGACGAAACATTGTACACTATTAAATGAACAAGTATTATAATGTAAATTTCCATTAACTGAGCATTGAAATTGTGGAAGATACCGTGAAACAAAACAAATAACACAATGACATTAGTATGGCAATATATCGTCTTTATGTCAAAATCGAGGTCACATTTGATGATGTATTTTCATTCAGCACTGAATCAGTTACTGGTGTTTGGTCACTAAATCTCTATGGTCCACCAACTCCGAGGTCTCCAGTCAGTTCGGTTCAGGTCTATGAAGTCCAATTATCCGTGGCATATGACTGGGACTTATGGTGTAAGTCTCGCATGGGTTCTGTAAAACCATCAGTAGGTTAGCATGACCGAATGGATAAGAATGCTCGTTCTTAAGTATCCGGTGTGCTGATGCTGAGGTAAGGGGTTCAATGCCTACACCGGACAGTTGGACTAAAATGGCGACCTCTTGTCCTTGACTTGGGGACGTAAATTACAAGTACCTCTGAAGTCAGAGTGGGTTCACCTGCTATTGAGGGACACTGTTAATTAATAAGGAAAGCTAATCCCCACGCAAAATTCAGTGCAACATTACTAGAAGTTGTATGTGTGGACTACGCTTGAGTTCAAATCCAGCGAGCGCAAAATAATTTAAAAAAAAAAAAAAACCATCACAGAGCTGGCTGGTGCCAAAGGTCAAGTATAGAGTTTATGCAACACAATGGCCTTGACTTTTCCCCCATACCTGTGACCACAATCACTCCACTAATTTTTGGCTGACATGTAGTTTTGTCTGTGAAGGTGATTTTATTTGTGTTGTTAGTTGAGAAAAAGATTGTAATCTTACTTTGTACCTTCAGGACTTGTTACTTACTATAACTGGTAGAATAAATGATTTTTGAATATAAATGTTATAGATGGGTTCCAATAATATCTTGGATATAGAAAAGAACAAATGCATCCATATGACAAGATCTGAATATTGAAGAAAGTTGGCTACTAAAGATGATAAAACAAAGAAAATTAAAATATTTTGGTCACTTGAAACGTTATGAAAGTTTGGAGAGAACAATAATGGAGGAGTATATACCCGGGAAGAGAGGAAGAGAAAGGCCAAAGAGAAGATGGGTGCAGGATGTGGCAGATGATCTCCAGATGGGTGTATCAGGCACCAGACATCTTGCTTATGACTGAGAATTTTTCCGGAAGGTTGTTAAGGGAGCTCGGTTCTGCAAAGGACATGCTACTGAATGAATGAATGAATGAATGAATGAATGAATGAATGAATGAATGAATGAATGAATGAATAAATGATTGAATGAATGAATGAATGAATGAATGAATGAATGAATGAATGAATGAATGAATGAATGATTGAATGAATGAATGAATGGGTTCAGGTTGTTCTGTGATCAGAGTTAGGAAAGTGTGGTGGACACAGAACAAATGAACTAAACTAATTTGCCATATTTAAGGGAGAGTGTGAAGTCAAGATGCATGCGGATGTAGCCAAGGTTGCAAGATGGAATACACACTGACTAATAAAAAGATGTCAATTGCAACAAGAACAAGAGTGTTGAAATGCTATATAGAACCTGTACTTTTGTATGGATGTGAAACATGGACGATGAGCTAACAAGCTGAAAAACATATAATGGCAGTGGAAATGTGGTTTCTGAGGAAAATGCATATACCATGGACAAGACAGAAAAACCAATGGACAAGTCTTACAAGAGGCAAATGACAATTGTAAATGATTAGAGAAATCAGATGTAGACAGCCAAACTTTTAAGGCACGTTATGAGAAGAAATAAACTACAGAACTTGGTGACAACTGGCAAGATTGAAGGGAAAGAACAAGGGGAAGGCAGAGAAGTAAATATCTGGATGGCTTGACCAACTGGCATGGTCGAAACAAGAGCACAGAGCTGATCCATGATTCTGGTGATCGTGTAAGATGGCGAACCATGACCGCCCACGCTTACGGGCATGGCACATGATGGATGAGCCAAAGGCTAGTACCGAAGTACACATCTGTTAATGTGGTACTGTGAACATACTGTTATGATGACAGAAGTCATGAATCTTTGTGTCACTTTGCCAAGGGAACAGGACGTTCAACCTGTTACTGCATGTCATGCCCATGTTCTGATTCAGCAGTTGGAATGTTGTCATTGTAAAATAAAAGCAGAATCTCTACCGGTGTTGGGTGAGACAACTGGTTACAAGCTGTTTGTTTTGTTGTTGTTGTCAACTTACACATGAAGTCTGCTAGCTCTGTGCCTGGAAGAAATATCTAATTCAAGAAGAACGCCATCTACCCCCTGAGAAAATGTAAAAATGCCAGTATGTCACTGATGACCATAAGGTATGCTGCAAATAATAGCAAAATTGTAATCTACCACACATGTTGTAAGAGGAGACTTAGAGCTGATCCATGACTCTGGTGATCATGTGAGACAGCGAAATGTGACCGTCCATGCTTATCGACATGGCACATGATGATGATGATGAGCACATGGGAGTACACTTCTTTTTGGCATATTAGCTGTAAGCAAAGAGAGATGCCCACTTATCCTGGTGGGTTCTTGGTCCCCAGATTGAGCTGCATGTGTCACACTGGGTTTCAATCCTGCCCTCTACAACCTGAGGTGTATTTGGCATTGTTCCTTCTTTGAGTGCCGGCTCTGTGGGAAAGGAGCTATGAATGTAATTTGTAATCCCGCATACTGCGTTCAAAACACAACTGCGCGTAATTTGGAAGCAGGCAGCCTTGCGTTGGTTTTCATATAATGGTATAAGTGCTAATTGCTTAGAAAACAACGGAAAACTACTGAACATAAACTTGACAAGAAACCACAAACAGCAAAAAATACTGGGGTTGTCTTCGACACCCTGTAAAGGATATGTAACTAACTTCTTTGAGATATAAGACCATGGTGGCAGTTCTTAAACTCTCCAGAACTTTCTAGAGGATCTGACATATATAAAGTAATGTAATTTATAATTTCAATTTATGAATAACACATGACAGAAACTAAAATGTTTTACAAAATAATATATATTAGTTATAAACTGTATAAATAAATATTACAATGCTGACAGAATATGACATACTCTGTGGTAGGGTACATAATAAGGAATCAATCAAACAAAATAGTTAAAGCTTCTAATACCGGGAGTTTGTAAAGTCTCACTACACTTTGTATGTAGAACAAATCTGAAAAATGAAGAAAATAATATCATAAAAAAATGTGCTCCACAGTCCACCATGAAGCAATAATCAGCGAATGACTGTGATCTGCCAGACTCTTTGCACTCCAAAGAGAGTGGTCTTATCAACGGAAGAAAGAAATTTTTGGGTTGAACAAGTGTTTCGAAATGGCGGTCAACACACACGAATGTTTGTTAACAGATTTATAGCAAGTTTTCCTGATAAACAGCCTCCTCATCGCATTACGGTTAGAAATGTGTTAAATACATTTCTTGCTACGGAAATGTGGAAGATGCTCCGTGTTCTGGTAGGCCTCCTGTGTCTGAAGAAAAATGTCTAGATTTCCAAGACAGAATCCTGAAAAGTCCAAGCAAGTCATTAAGGAAAATGTTGCAACAAGTGAGCACAGTACACACAATTCTTAAACAACGATTAAATTTTCATCCATACAGGATTTCTGTTGTGTCAGAACTAAATGAGTGTGATAATCAATCCAGAGTCAACTACTTCATGCGGTTTGAAGCATTTTTAACTAAAAAATACGAATCAATTCTCGATGTAACATTCTTCTCTAGTGAGGCATGGTTTCCTCTATCTGAATATGTTAATAGTCAAAATAATCATATTAGGAGCACTTTTAATCCCAATGCTTTCATGATGCGCCTCTACACGATCAGAAAATTGGGGTATGGTGTGCTGTTAGTCGAAATCATTTTATTGGATTAATTTTCTTCAACAACACTATAAATGTTAATCAGTACCCTGCTGACATTCTGGAACTGTTTTCAGAACAGCTGAATGAAAGTGAAATTGAAGAAACATGGCTCCAGCAAGATGGTGCAACTGCACACACAGCTAGAGCACACACAGCTAGAGCACACACAGCTAGAGCACACACACACAGCTAGAGCACACACAGCTAGATCACACACAGCTAGATCACACACAGCTAGAGCACACACAGCTAGAGCACAGACAGCTAGAGCACACACAGCATGAGCACACACAGCTAGAGCACACACAGCTAGAGCACACACAGCTAGAGCACACACAGCTAGAGCACACACACAGCTAGAGCACACACAGCTAGAGCACACACAGCTAGAGCACACACAGCTAGAGCACACACAGCTAGAGCACACACAGCTAGAGCACACACAGCTAGAGCACACACAGCTAGAGCACACACAGCTAGAGCACACACAGCTAGAGCACACACAGCTAGAGCACACACAGCTAGAGCACACACAGCTAGAGCACACACAGCTAGAGCACACACAGCTAGAGCACACACAGCTAGAGCACACACAGCTAGAGCACACACAGCTAGAGCACACACAGCTAGAGCACACACAGCTAGAGCACACACAGCTAGAGCACACACACACAGCTAGAGCACACACAGCTAGAGCACACACACACAGCTAGAGCACACACAGCTAGAGCACACACAGCTAGAGCACACACAGCTAGAGCACACACAGCTAGAGCACACACAGCTAGAGCACACACAGCTAGAGCACAGACAGCTAGAGCACACACAGCTGGAGCACACTGCATTTTTGGGAAGACATTTTTGCAAATCGCCAGCTTGCTTTCCAGATTTAACAACATTAGATTATTATCTATGGGGTTTCTTGAAAAGAAATGTTTACAAAAATAATGTGCACACAATTGAGGACCTGAAAGAAGCAATCAGAATTATCATTCAAGAAATAACAACAGACACGTTACAGAAGGTATTTGACAATACGAATAGATGTGTACAGTCATGTCTTGAAGCCCGTGGTGGGCATTTCCAACGCCTGTTATAATGAATATGTGAATGGTCATAGACTAAGTGTTGTTAACTAATTCACCTATCTTGGAATCACCGTGTCACAAGCTGCCACTATTGATGACAAAGTGAATGCAAAAATCTCCATGGCCAGCGCAGCCTTTGGCAGACTGTACAAGAATGTGTGGGAAAGAAATGGAACAAGCCTGCAAACAAAGCTAAAAGTCTACAAAGCAGTTGTATTATCCACACTGCTATATGCTTGTTAAACCTTGACTGTTTATCAGCGACATGCTAGGAAATTAAACCACTTCCACACAGTCTGCCTTAAGAAGCTATTGAAGATTAAATGGCAAGACAAGATTCCAGACACTGAAGTTCTAGAAAGAGCGTCCATGCCCTAGTTCTAATGTGAGATTAAACTGGTAACTGATTCAGGGCCAAACAACAAGTAGGTCTGGACCAAACATGGCAAACAATCAAATGAACAAATATTTTAATGAACATTTCTTTTCATTGAGCATTGAAAAAATTGTTGGAATTGCAAAGAAAGGACTTGCCTTGAATATCAAGAAAACAGTAACAATGGTGATATTAAAGAAACAGGTGACATCCAAATGTGAAATAGAGATAGAAGGGAAAATTCTTCACCAAGTGGATAGTTTTAAATATCTAGGGACATTTATAACATCAGATGGAAGATGCACAATGGAGATTGAGAGCAGAATAGGGCAAACAAAGGCTGCATTTAAAAAAATTAAGAATATCTTATGCAATAAGTCGCTATCATTGAATGTAAGAAAGAGAGTGCTGAAGAGGTATATAGATCCTGTTTTGCTGTATGGCTGTGAATCTTGGAATATAAATTAACAAATTAGGAAGAGATTGGAAGCAACAGAGATGTGGTTCCTTAGACGAATGTTGCGAATTCCTTGGACTGCCAAAGTAACTAACGACGAATGCCTTAAAGAGGCTATTGAAAATAGAACATTATATACAACAATAAGAAAGAGACAAACAGCTTTTTTGGGTCATGTGATGAGAAGAGAGGCGCTGGAGAACATCGTGACAACCGGAAAGATCAAGGGGAAAAGAGGCAGAGGCAGACCACGAGAAATGATGCTGGATGGATTTCGACAGTGGCATGGAGGAATATCAACTGCAGACTTGATCCAGGAAACAAAAGACAGAGATCTGTGGAGAGTCATGAACGCCTGCGCCTGCACTTGATGATGATGATGAGCATTGAAATTACAAAAGATGTCACGAAAGAAAACAATTAACACATTGACCCTAGTAGAGCAATATGTCGTCTTTTTGTCCAAATAGGAGATCACATTTAGCGACATATATTATTTCGACACTGTATCAAATCAATTAAGCATAAAAAAATTAGTTGTATATCCTTTACAGGATGTCACAGTCAACCCCAGCATTGTTTGCTGTTTGTGATCTCTTGGCAAGTTTATGTTCAGTAGTTTGCCATTGCTTTCTGAACAACCGGCAACCATACCATTTTGTAAAAAAAAAAAAACTAATGGAATGCGGTCTGCTGCCAAATCTCCTGCAGCTGTATTTCGAACACAGTATGCAGGATTACAAACTATGTCCGTTACCTCTTTGCCAAGGAGCTAGCAGTTAAGCATAAGGTCACTGGAATAATTTCCTGATTGGGTTCAAGGATCATGATCATCATCACACATGAAACTATCCAATAGTAATCAGATCTCACAAGAAGGTTCTCAGTTCAATACTGAAAAGGTGTAGCACTAGCGAGGATCCCATACTGTGAAAAGGAAAGTAAAGTTGGCGAAAGATTTATACGTTGTGAAGAGAAACCAGAGTAAACCTAACGTCTGTTTGGACAGACGAAGCCTAGCAGATAAAGAAATAAATAATTTATTAAACAATATATATTACACAACAATTTAGTATCTGAAATTTCAAATAATAATCAAAATTGTGTAAAACTTTTACAATGGTAATGTCAAGACCTCACATAAAGAGTAGTTCTATATAAAGATAGACGGATATATAGAGGGGATACAACCACAAGACCGAAACCCTAACAAGGGAATGAATCACGATAGCTCGAGTGCCCGAACAATCTCGGGCCTTCGAGAACCAGGGGTCAGTTGGCCTACTGCGTCGTAGACCCAGGTGGATCCCGCAAGAAGCGTGCAAGTGCCACTTGCACGGGAAGCTCAAGAGCAGTCATACTCCGTGTTCACCCGACGCCCGTCAACGGGCAGACGACTACTGGACAGCAGACAGGAAGCATGGGCTTAGCTTAAGGGGAACAAGACACAGACTGTAGATATAGTCGATTAATGAGAGAGTTGATAGAGTTTTGCTGTGATAGATATGTGTATAATGATTTGTGAATGCATTTATGTAAACTCTGTGATATTGTGATTGACGGCGAAATCCTTATTCGCCAGAGAATAAATTAGACTATTAAGACATATCCTAGAGTTTGTTGCCTGTCCTGAACCCGAGTCCTGTTCCTAGATTTGTAAGACCATGACAGGTAACTTTCAATTGATACCGTCCAAAATATGAATAAAATACTTACAGGAATAAGCATATACTTCTCTTGCAAAATAGCTATCAGTACAAGTATAGTCAAATCTATAATTGTTCCCCTTGATTGCTAAAGCCGAAATATGACTTCACCAGATGAAATTATTTTCCTTGTAATCAAAAAGAATAAAAATATATTCTTTATGGGACGTCGCATCAACACCAATTTTCTCTTATCGGTAATTAATAATTGATAGTAATTAATATAATACTAGTACAGGTCAAAGAAGGAAATAGAACAACAACTTTTATACAAACATACGCCCCATGTAATGACACTTACAGTGACGAAGACAAAGACGAATATTTTGATAAACTTGCAGACACGTTAAATAATGTCAAGGAGACAGATGAACTAGTTGTGATGGGTGATTTTAACGGACGAATAGGCACACGAACACCGTGGGAGGATTGCATGGGGCCATTCAGCGACACAGAGACTGATTGTAACAGCAATGGTCAACGTCTACTCAACATATGCTCAGAACATGGACTAATAATAGCAAATAGTTTTTTTCAACATCGTCGTAGCCTCACCAAAACCTGGTATAAATGGAATGACATAGACCAAGCATCTCAAATTGACTTTATTCTAATTAGGAAATCAGACAGAAGGCTACTATTAGATTCAAGAGCACTCCCAAATACAGATGTTGATACTGATCAAAAACCAGTCATAATAAAAAAGATTTCATCACACAGGAAAATAAGAAACAAAAAGGTAACAACACATGTCATCAATTATAGGAGACTGCAGGAAAATACTGTTCAAGACGAATTCAGTCAAGAAATCCAAAACCTACACAAGAACATCCCTGATGACCACTCAAGCGTAGATAAGGAATGGACGTGCTTCAAGGCTGCCATGCTCGACACACTGAAAAATAAATGTGGAATAAAGAAAGTAGGGCATGACAAAAGATTAAGAACAGCCTGGTGGAACAACGAAGTTAAAGATAGCATATTCAAAAAGAAGGTAGCATTCAAACAGTGGATCACAACTAAATCTGAACAGGACTATATTACTTATAGAATAGCACGACGTAATGCCAAACGAACAATTAGAGCATCTAGAGATGAATCCTGGAGAATATACGGTGAACAGATGGCGACCCTTAGCAAAGATTGCCCAAGAGAATTTTATAAATGTGTCACCACAATGAGAAACAGAGATGCATGTTACAACCCAAACACCATCATAAACAGCAAAAGAGGTATACCAATATTTAATCCACAACAAAGACTAGCAAGGTGGGCAGAATACTTTCAAGAACTACTTAACCCCACACATAACATAGAAAACCTCACTTATGTGCCTAAATGCCAGGGGCAGCAAGAACCAAATTTCATACCTGCAGAAGTCAAAGCAGTTATACAGAAAAGTCCTAAAAACAAATCACCAGGTCCAGATCGAATAACCACAGAAGCTATTCAGGCCTGTGGGGAAACAGGAGTTAAATGGCTAACAAGACTTTTTAATATAGCATGGGAAGAAAGAAAAGTCCCAGATGATTGGCAACAGGCAATAATAGTACCAATATGGAAAAAGAAAGGCAATATGAGAGAGTGTGAAACATACAGAGGTATATCACTCCTGAGCCATATAGGGAAAATGTATGCAAAACTTTTGGAACAAAGAGCTAGACCAATAGTTGAACAACAGTTAAGCAAAGCACAATTCGGTTTTCGGAAAGGTAAAAGTTGCACTGATGCATTATTTACACTTAGACAAATTTGTAAAAAAAAACTATCGAATATAGTGACCAGCAGAATATTGTGTTTGTAGATCAGGAAAAGGCTTTCGATAGAGTAGACAGATACAAATTATGGACCATCCTTGAAGACTATGGGATAGAAGGGCAACTGCTAGAAAACATCATAGCCATGTACCACTCGAGCCAAAGTGCAGTAAGAACACAAGAAGGTATATCAGATATGTTCAGTCAATACAGGAGTGAGGCAGGAATGTGTGCTCTCTCCCCTGCTATTCAATATCTACATGGACAGAATTTCCAAAGAAGCAAGTCTCGACAGAACAGATTCAGAAAATTTAGAACTCTTTACTCCAGATGAAACAACTGACCCACAAGGAATAAATGAACTTCTATTCGCAGACGATCAGTGCCTATTTTACAGCGATGAGGGCAGACTACAAAATCATATTACTAATTTGAGTTCAACCTGCAGCAGATACAATATGAGTATAAACACAGCCAAAACCGAAGTAATGCAAGTTAGCAGATCGCCAGGCCCACTAAGTATACAGATAAATAACACACCTCTGAAACAAGTTAAAGAATTCAAATACCTTGGAAGTATGATCACAGAAGATGGCAGATTGGACAGAGAAATTGAAATCAGATGTCAAAAAGCTAGTGCACTTACATATCAACTATCACCCTTACTGAAACATCCAAACATACCCATGTCCGCAAAACGACAGATAATAAACAGCATATTCACACCGACCCTGTGCTACCAATCTCAAACCTGGACTTTATCCAACTTACACCTTCGCAAAATCAACACCTGCGAAATGAGATGCCTGAGGAGAGCTGCCAACGTAACAATCCGAGACCGAGTAAGAAATGCTACTATCAGACAGAATGTGGGATCAACACCTTGTGCCACATTTATTGAAAGACAGAAGATCAAGTAGTTTGATCATGTAGCAACTACCATCACTGGCCTTACATCAAAGATCATCTGCGACGAGACCACGAGGACGTCCAAGAAGAAAATGGATTGACGACATCAGAGACATTATTCAACCACACGGAATGACACTATCCAGTGCCGCCCACGGGCGCTGGAACGCAAATTATTCCTCCCCACGACGCTTAACGGTAGAAGTGGAAGATGATGATGATGATGATGATGAGTAATTAATACAATATACGAGTGTTGGGGGGTGGTCAACAGGCGCTACGGAAGAAGCAATTCGGCAATTAATTCATGACTACTCTCGTCCTGGCGATGTGATTATTTACACCTAATCTTAACTGTGTTAAGAGGCAAAACATGTGCCTGGGGATCCATAGCAACAGAGATTTGCCAATGTTTGGTAACGGAGAGCTTTGCATATAACACCACAATCTCAAGTCTGAGAATGGAGGTAGGGGAGGTTACTGCATCTTTCCACTGGTTGAAGAACAAGCTGTATAAGCATGTGGTGATTGTGACTGATTCACAAAGCATGATGACAGCGGTGAAGACTGGAATGTTCCGTACTTCGCACTGGCAACAATTCAGGCGTCGCGGGTTGTGAGCATTCGCTGGACACTCTGGTGTAGTTGTGAATGAACAAGCAGACAGATTGGCTGGTGCTGCATCATTGAGGGGTGATTTGATGCATGATAAGGCAGATGTGGTGAAGACCCTCTGGGAGCGCGTGAACAATGCAGAAGAACGGTCTAGAGAGAATACCGCAGCAAGTGATTTTTTTTTTTTTTTTTTTTGCATATCCTTTACAGGACATCGCTGTCAACACCAGCATCTTTCAGCTGTATGTTGATCTCTTGGCAAGATTACGCTCAGTAGTTTGCCATTGCTTTCTGAGCTGCCGGCTCACATACATACCCCGTAAGTTACCGATGCGATTCGAAACGGGCATATAATCTGATTGTAACTGGCACCATTAGTATTGGGACTCTACGCTGGCTGTTGAAGATTATGACTGAGCGCTTATGGGAATGCCCCGAGTGCAATGATGTCGGTTCTTGACGCAACTCAACTCATGCGACAAACGACATAACTATTCTATTAATTAGATTTCATCAGTTTACATTGTTTCGTTTCTGCTGCCAGTTTTTTTAATTAAGGGAAGCGACTCTGCAATCAACGACAGTCAGCTGAGACTGCCGGACCATCCCACAGACACCACCCATTTCCTAAAGTTTACTATTTTCCATACTCCAACCAGCAGTCGAGGTTTATTTTGCAATTTTTTGCATCTGCTAGTTTAATATACGTTTATTATAGTCAATACTGGTACCATTAGTATTGGGACGTTTCGCTGGCTGTTAGTATTAGTATAACAGATGAGGAAAAAGCACGTATGAGGCCGAGTGCTGTGTGAATAGTGCGACTGTGATGTCTGTTCTTGAAGCCTTGCAGATATATGTTTTTTTTTAGTGCCCAGCTGTAATGCGTTGATTTTTTTTTTTCTTCCAGCTTTGGCACTCCTTAATGATGTGATCAATTTCACGCCAGCCACTTTACTTTCCAAAACATTTCCAGTTACTCAATTTATATTATTTTGACCTGGGAGACGGGCAATATTTAAAAAATTTCGAACTAGAAGATTCAAACACACAACAACCACCAGACACACAGCCAAGCATGCTAGCTACTGTGTGACCGCAGCTCCCAGTTTTCCCGTGCAGCTATGTCAATTGTTTTGTCTGTAACTATTGTACAATCAAGCTGTTTATCCATTTCTTGATGTTAATTTCCCACTTGTATCATTGTCTACCTCTTGCTCACCTGCTTTCAACTTTTAATTCTCACATTCAACTTTGGGCAACATGCCATGTTTGATCACTTCTAATAGTTTTTTTGTTTTTTTCAAATAGTTTTTTTTTAAAAATACAGCAGCATTGTGTATATAATTCCATTTTTTTCTGCCTGTTTTGCTTCTTGGGTGCCTTAATACTTCTTCTTCTTCTTCTTCTTCTTCTTCTTCTTCTTCTTCTTCTTCTTCTTCTTCTTCTTCCTCTTCTTCTTTCGTTTGCTTGAAATATGTCTATAACTGCAATGTTGTCTGTTGTATGAATTTAACTGTCTTTTTTAGTTCACTCAGTGGTCCATAGAGTTTATCTTCCACTGTCGTCTCTCTAAGCCAGAAGGTTTGCCTAGATATGTTGTATTTCGTGCAGTCTTGAAGTATGTGATCTGCTGTCTGTGACAACAATCCATATGTGCACATGGCTGATTCACCAATCTTGAATTTTGTTTGCATGTGGTTGCATAATTTATTGTGTCCTGTTCTGAGGCGCAGAATAATGACTTGTTCTGGTCTGTCCATAACATGGTAGTCATCCTGAGCAGGTTTTGGTGGCTTTCTGACTGATTAGATCATTCTTTTCCTTGCCTTATTACATATTCTAACTCATAAAATGTGGATTTTGCCATCATATGTTCCTCTGCTACATTCAACATTTGTTCATTGGCTTTTGTTTCTTCTTTAATGTTCATAAAAGAGTGAGATGCTAGGGTCTTCACACACATATAGTGTTACAGATTGATGAGGGCTGTTAATAGCTTCCATTCTCCCATCTTTACCTGTCAAGCTCTGGACAATGGCAGGTGCAAATATCCATGATGCTCTCATCATCCGTTATGGGAGGAAAAGACCGGCTGCCTGTTTCTCCATGCGCTGAGACCTCTACAAGGTCATGGTCCTGACACTTTATATACAGACAACCTGGTTCTATTTCTGGGACTAAGCCTGTTAGGGGTAAAGAGTAGACCATATAGCCACTGCACAGGAAAACTATCATAATTAATAAATTTGCCCACAGTTTGGTATCCGTGCCAGTGCTGTGCAGTTTAAGCATTGAACTGAGAACCTTCCTTGTGAGATCTGATTACTATTGGATAGTTTCATGTGTGATTATGATGATGATCCTTGAACCAAATCAGGAAATTATTCCAGAGACCTTATGCTTAACTGCCAGCAACATTGCACAGTTCGTAATGCCGCACACCATGTTTGAAATACAGCTGCAGGCGATTTGGCAGCAGACCGCCTTGCATTGGTGTTTTTTTTTTTTTTTTATGAAATGGTATGGGTGCCGGTTGTTCAGAAAGCAATGGCAAACTACTGAATGTAAACTTGCCAAGAGATCACAAACAGCAAATGATGCTGGGGTTGACTGCGACATCCTTAAAGGATATGCAACTAATATTTTTTAATGCCTAATTGATACAGTGTCGAAATAATATATGTCGCTAAATGTGATCTCCCATTTGGACAAAAGGACGATATATCGCTCTACTAGGGTCAATGTGTTAATTGTTTTCTTTCGTGACATCTTTTGCAATTTCAATGCTCATCATCATCATCAAGTGCCGTGCCGACTGGCGTAGGTGATCATGACTCTCCACAGATCTCTGTCTTTGGTTTTCTGGATCAAGTCTGCCGTTGATATTCCTCCATGCCACCGTCGCAATCCATCCAGCATCATTTCTCGTGGTCTGCCTCTCTTCCCCTCGATCTTTCCGGTCGTCACGATGTTCTTCAGTGCCGCTCTTCTCATCACATGACCCAAAAAAAGCTGTTTGTCTCTTTCTTATTGTTGTATATAATGTTCTATTTTCACTAGCCTCTTTAAGGCATTCGTTGTTAGTTACTTTCGCAGTCCAAGGAATTCGCAACATTCGTCTAAGGAGCCACATCTCTGTTGCTTCCAATCTCTTCCTAATTTATTCATTTATATTCCAAGATTCACAGCCATACAGCAAAACAGGTTCTATATACCTCTTCAGCACTCTCTGTCTTACATTCAATGATAGCGACTTATTGCATAAGATATTCTTCATTTATTTTAATGCAGCCTTTATTTGCCCTATTCTGTTCTTAATCTCCATTGTGCATCTTCCATCTGATGTTATAAATGTCCCTAGATATTTAAAACTATCCACTTGGTGAAGAATTTTCCCTTCTATCTCTATTTCACTTTTGGGTGTCACCTGTTTCTTTAATATCACCATCGTTACTGTTTTCTTGATATTCAAGGCGAGTCCTTTCTTTGCAATGTCCAACAATTGTTTCAATGCTCAATGAAAAGAAATGTTCATTAAAATATTTGTTCATTTGATTGTTTGCCATGTTTGGTCCAGACCTACGTTTTGTTTGGTACTGAATCAGTTACCAGTTTAATCTCACTGTGGAGCGCCTGGATATGAGAGAGCTAGTCAAATAACTAAAGAAGTTGCAGCAGATGAGCAATCTGATGTACATGTCACATACCACCAAAAAGAAAAAAAAAGAATCATCAAATCAATCAGAAAGCCACCAACGGGACGCAGAGGTGTTTCCAAAGCACCAAGGCCGGGTTATATACTGGCCAAGACCTATTGACGCGTCCTCATCGAGCGTCCTAGGCAACAGGTCCCTTCGGGGTCCTGGCTAAAGTCAGTAGGATCGCCGATTCCTCCGAAGTCGGAGAGTGTCTGCCTGTACGGCGAGGAACCACCAGTCTACACACCAATAAGCCAGACATGGGACAACGGATACTCACGCAAACCTCAGGTCCTGTATGACATCACACTGATGTTGGACAACAGGATGCCTTCATCCGACATACAGGACTTCACGTTGGAGCTCAAGCCAATGAACACAAGCAATCAGAAAGCCACCAACACCAGCACAAGATGATTACCATTTTATGGACATACCAGAACACATCGTTATTCTGTGCATCAGAACAGGACAAAATAAATTACGCAAGCACATGTAAACAGAATTTAAGACTGGAAAATCAGCTATGTACATATGTGGATTGGTGTCTCAGACAGCAGATTACATACTCCAAGACTGCCCCGATTGTAACATATCTAGGCAAACCTTCTGGTCTAGAGAAACAACAGTAGAAAATCAACTTTATGAACCACTGAGGGGACTAAACTAGAGTAAAGTTTACACAAGAGACAACATTGCAGATGAAGACAATCAATTTCAAGCAAATGGAAGTAGTAGAAAAAGCTCAATATCAAATTCTATCAAGTAAGATTTGGTTCCAGAGTTTAAAAAGGTTAGTAAATAAGAGAATCAAATTTGTTGCACCAGATTTTATCTCATCCAATTTTGTCTCTCTCCGCACATTTTAGAAACATAAAAAGTAGAAGAAATATTCCAATATTCAAATCAATGTTTTCCCATAGTGAATTTGAATAACAAAAACACAGAAAATATATTGCATAATTTATTGCCTGGAATAAATTACTGTGTGAATATGTGTCCTTGAAGGATTTATCTTATTGTTTTAGTTTATGTTGTTTGATTTCTGCACTATGTACCTTAAGAGATGCAGCGAAATATGTTCCACTATTGTCTTTTCTAGAACAGTTTCTATTTTAGGTCACAAAAATGTCCTCAAGGGGGGCGCAAGAAACCTCAAAGTTGAAGCAGAACTTGGAGGAGCAGCTGGATCGGCTCATGCTGCAACTTACAGATTTAGAAGAGTGCAAGTAAGTTACCACTTGTATGTTGGTGTTTATGTACATTTTTTGTTATTGTAAACCAGTATGGTCACTGCTAAGAAGGAAAATAATGGCAAACTACTTTCTCTATATTTGTCTAGAAAATTATGTTTTGTCAACTCCAACTACAAGTGATGTCAAATCCCCTAGGATAAAGTGTGTTGATTCAAATTTCCCACAGTTTTGTTTTGAATGCGGGATTGCAAATTGCATTCGTAACATCTTCGCCACCATGCCACAATCCATAAATCAATCAGTAAATCAAGATTAATCAACCTCTTTTTATATTATGTTTTTTTTAAAATACTTTTGTGTTTACATTTTGAATGTCTATTAAATTGTTACGTCTGCCTGAAATGACTAACTCTGTCAACAGATGCAAGAAAGATGTTAGATGTGTGATCTGGAAGGCTCAATTATCATAGCTCTGCTGTAAATAGGCACAGCAGACACACTGTCCAACAAAACTTATGGACAAATACAACAGAAGAAGAAGAAGGAGGAGGAAGAGCAGGAGAGGACTATGTTATATATATGGTGGAGGAGAGGACTATGTTATATATATGGTGGAGGAGAGGACTATGTTATATATATGGTGGAGGAGAGGACATTGTTATATATATGGTGGAGGAGAGGACATTGTTATATAGGTAGTGGCAAAATGGTTAGTGCTCAAACCTGCCAAGACAGTGGTGCAGGCGAGGTGAGATTATTTTTTTCCACCATTACACCTGTAGGTTGGACACTGCCTAAAACAAAACTGGTAGGCAGGTCCACATGACTGAATGGATACTAACGCGTGTTCTTAAACATCTGGTGTGCGGATGCCGAGGTAAGCGATTCAACCCCTACACCAGACAGTTGGACTAAAATGTTGACCTGTCGATCTTGACTTGGGGACGTTAATTACAAGTGTACCTCTGAAGTCAGAGTGGGTTCACCTGATGGCGAGGGACACTTTTATTAGGGAAAGCTAACCCACACGTAAAATTCAGTCCAGCACTACTATAAATAGTGTGTATCGACTACGCTTGAGTTCATAGTGAGCGAGCACAAGTTTGATTTTAGTACCCTAGGACATTGATGTCTTCAGCAGTTTGATTTTAGCGCCCTAGGATGTCTTCAGCAGTTTGATTTTAGCACCTTAGGACATAGATGTCTTCAGCAGTTTGATTTTAGCACCCTAGGACATAGATGTCTTCAGCAGTTTGATTTTAGTGCCTTAGGACATACATGTCTTCAGCAGTTTGATTTTAGCACCTTAGGACATAGATGTCTTCAGCAGTTTAATTGTAGTGCCCTAGGACATAGATGTCTTCAGCAGTTTGATTGTAGTGCCCTAGGACATAGATGTCTTCAGCAGTTTAATTTTAGCGCCCTAGGACATAGATGTCTTCAGCAGTTTAATTGTAGTGCCCTAGGACATAGATGTCTTCAGCAGTTTGATTTTAGCGCCCTAGGACATAGATGTCTTCAGCAGTTTAATTGTAGTGCCCTAGGACATAGATGTCTTCAGCAGTTTGATTTTAGCGCCCTAGGACATAGATGTCTTCAGCAGTTTGATTTTAGTGCCCTAGGACATAGATGTCTTCAGCAGTTTGATTTTAGTGCCCTAGGACATAGATGTAATATACAAGTAAATGGGAATATTCTTCAAGAAGTGAGCAGGTACAATTATCTCGGAACAGTAATAACATCTGATGGGAGATGCCTTGAAGAGATTAGAACAAGAATCGCCATGGCAAAAGTAGCCTTTAGCAAGATGAAAAACATATTGACCAATAAAAAGATGTCAATTGAAACGAGAAAGAGAGTGTTGAGATGCTACATTGAGCCTGTACTTTTGTATGGATGTGAAGCGTGGACAATGAGCAGTCAGGCTGAAAAACATCTGATGGCTGTAGAGATGTGGTTTCTGAGGAAAATGCAAAGAATACCATGGACAGCCAGAAAGACCAATGAACAAGCCCTTCAAGAAACAAATGAAGATCGTAAATTGATTAGAGAAATTAGACGTAGACAGTCAAAATTTTTTGGACATGTTATGAGAAGAAATGGATTGGAGAATTTGGTGACAACTGGTAAGATCGAGGGGAACAGACCAAGGGGAAGACCTAGAAGCAAGTACCTGGATGGCTTGGCCTTGTGGCATAGTCGAGACAGAAACACGGAGCTGATCCACGACTCTGGTGATCGGGTGAGATGGCAGAACATGACCGCCCACGCTTACCGGCATGGCACATGATGGATGGATGGAGGACATAGATGTCTTCAGCAGTTTGATTTTAATGCCCTAGGACATAGATGTCTTCAGCAGTTTGATTTTAGCACTTTAGGACATAGATGTCTTCAGCAGTTTGATTTTAATGCCCTAGGACACAGATAGCCGGCTTCGTGGCTTAGAGGTTATGACTTTTCTCCGTAATCTTGTATACTCTCGTCAGTAACGTGATGACGGTGAGAATCAGCCGTGGTTCGAATTGCATCGGTAACTTATGGGGTATGTGAGCCGGCCGCTCAGAAAGCAATGGCAAACTACTGAGCTTAATCTTGCCAAGAGATCAACATACAGCTGAAAGATGCTGGTGTTGACAGCGATGTCCTGTAAAGGATATGCAAAAAAAAAAAGGACACAGATGTCTTCAGCAGTTTGATTTTAGCGCCCTAGGACATAGATGTCTTCAGGATCTCAGCTGGTTTTTTTTTTTAATACTTTTTTTTTAAAAATAGTATAATGTATGTTGATGAAGAAAGAATACTGTGGACAGACAGAAAAACCAATGAGCAAGTCCTACAAGAAGCAGATGAAATCTGTTAACTGATTAGAGAAATTAGACGTAGACAGTAAAAAATTATTGGACTTGGTATGAGAAGAAATAAATCAGAGAACTTGGTGACAACTGGCAAGATTGAGGGGGAAAAGAACAAGGGAAAGAGAAGTAAATATCTGGGTCGAGACAAGAACATTGAGCTAATCCACGACTCTGGTGATTGTGTAAAATGATGAAACATGACCACCCTACTTATCAGTATGCGCATGATGATGATGTTAAGGGCTTTCTTGCCACAATATCTATTCTGTCATTTGTTTGTTTTTTTGTTTTTTTTATGCTCGCTTGCTTTAAACTCAAGCGTAGTCCATATACACTACTTCCAGTAGAGCTGGACTGAATTTTGCGTGTGTATTAGCCTTTACCTATTAACAGTGTCCATCGCCATCAGGCAAACCCACTCCGAATTCAGAGGTCCTGTCCCCAAGTCAAAGACAATAGGTAAAAATTTTAGTCCTACTGTCCGGAGCAGGGGTTGAACCCCTTACTTCAGCATCAGCACACTGGATGTTTAAGAACACGCATTCTTATCAATTCAGCCATGCTGACCTAAAACTCTGTGACTTGTGATTGTGTTCTGTGTAAAACTGACTATTTCCACTCTCCGTTTTTGATGGTTTACTCAGTTTTGACCACAACATCTCTGTGCATGTTCTTAATGAAACTGCTGATTGTGTCCTTCCAGGGCAGATCTGGAGCCCAGTGAATATGAGGAGACAAAGAATGAAACTGTGGAGCAGTTGAAAGAGTTTCAGGCCAACCTGACCAAGATGCTGCAGGGTAACCTGAGCCTGGTGGATGAGCTCAGCAGCATGCAGTTGGTAAGGCAGATCTGTTGGCCACGGTGGGAGGAAAATGTAACTTGATTCATTTAACTAGAGATTAATGACACACTTGATGGGAAGAGCAATGGGGGAAGGCAAAGAGATAAATACCTGGATGGCTTGGCCACATGGCATAATTGAGACAGGAATAGACAAACCTAATCCAAGACTGGTGATCGGGTGAGTCCCGAACCATAACCGCCGATATTTATCAGCATGGCACATGATGGTGATGATAATGATGAAGGAAGAAGCATAAGAAAACTAGTAATTTGTGGTGACCTCTTTGCATTCCTTCTCAAACTTTTTTTTTTTAGCTCGCTTGCTTTTAACTCAAGCGTAGTCCATACACACTTTTGACGGAATTTTGCGTGTGGATTAGCTTTCCCTAATATTAGTGTCTCTCACCATCAAAAGAACCCACATCTGACTTAGAGGTACTTGTTATTTACATCCCCGAGTCAAGGACGAGAAGTCAACATTTTAGTCCAATTGTCTGGTGTAGGGGTTGAACCCTTTACCTCAGCATCAGCACACCAGATGTTTAAGAACACACGTTCTTAACCATTTGGACATGCTGACCTTCAAACTTTAATTGTAGTATCAGGTATGAACATGGCTGTTTTGTTTATATTATTGAGAAGTCCATATGATAGTTCTCAGATTCATGTTACCAAGAACCAGGACTATATTCTCAATATTTTCAGTTGATCAGGCCAAATTCTTGTAAAATATATTCTGTTGTCATCTGAAATCCTTGGAGGCCTTGGAGATGTGGTTTTGTAAAAAGAATGCTGGCAGTTCATTGGACAGTCAAATTGAGCAATCTGGATGTCTAAAAGAAGGCTAAGTTACAAGACAACTTATCAGAAGCATCAGAAAGAGGCAGTCGTCATTTTTGGGCCACATTATGAGAAGACAGTAACTGGAACATGTTGTGACAACCAGAAAGATTTTAAGAGAGATAGAGGAGGGACAGCATGAGAAAATTCTTGACAGTCTTGTGTCATGACACTATAGGCTTGCGAGGTGAGCTACTGTTGAAAGTGGATGAGCCGTGGATCGGGTTGATATACTGAATGCCGTTAGAGAAGCAGGGCGATTAAATGAATCAAGAGATGACTGCTAATCTGCAACCTTGATCAGACTGTAAGAACATAAAGTCAAGAAGGGTAAAGTCAGACATGATCGCCATGTATAGGGGAAAAGAAGAAAAGTCAATTCACACAGGACTGATGTCATCGACCGCTACATGCTGAGGGAGATATGGAGGGGTGGATCTAAAAATGTATGGACTGAATGGTTCAATGTGCAGTGAGGAAAATCTTATGACTAACTTAATTTAGTGTGACTGTTAGTGAATTGAAAATAAATCTTCTGACAGAAGCAGAAAAAAAAAGAAGTTTATTAATGACTAGAACTGAAAGAAAAACATCACTGAACAAAATCCACATGAAACAATGACACGGAAAGAAAAACTCGCTGAACAAGATCAAGATGAAACAATGAAACTGAAAGAAAAACATCACAGAATTGAGATCAAGATGAAACTGAAAGAACATCATCACTGAACAAGATCAAGATGAAACTGAAAGAACATCATCACTGAACAAGATCAAGATGAAACTGAAAGAACATCATCACTGAACAAGATCAAGATGAAACTGAAAGAACATCATCACTGAACAAGATCAAGATGAAACTGAAAGAACATCATCACTGAACAAGATCAAGATGAAACTGAAAGAACATCATCACTGAACAAGATCAAGATGAAACTGAAAGAACATCATCACTGAACAAGATCAAGATGAAACTGAAAGAACATCATCACTGAACAAGATCAAGATGAAACTGAAAGAAAAACGTCACTGAATGAGATCAAGATGAAACAATGAAACTGATTGAAAACATCACTGAATGAGATCTAGATGAAACAATGAAACTGATAGAAAAACATCACTGAATGAGATCAAGATGAAACAATGAAACTGATAGAAAAACATCACTGAATGAGATCAAGATGAAACAATGAAACTGATAGAAAAACTTCACTGAATGAGATCAAGATGAAACAATAAAACTGATAGGAAAACATCACTGAATGAGATCAAGATGAAACAATGAAACTGATAGAAAAACTTCACTAAATGAGATCAAGATGAAACAATAAAACTGATAGAAAAACATCACTGAATAAGATCAAGATGAAACAATGAAACTGATAGAAAAACATCACTGAATGAGATCAAGATGAAACAATGAAACTGAAAAAAAAAAACATTACTGAATGAGATCACGATGAAATAATCTGAAAGAAAAACATCACTGAACAAGATCAAGATGAAACTGAAAGAACATCATCACTGAACAAGATCAAGATGAAACTGAAAGAACATCATCACTGAACAAGATCAAGATGAAACTGAAAGAAAAACATCACTGAATCAGATCAAGATGAAACAATGAAACTGATTGAAAACATCACTGAATGAGATCTAGATGAAACAATGAAACTGATAGAAAAACATCACTGAATGAGATCAAGATGAAACAATGAAACTGATAGAAAAACATCACTGAATGAGATCAAGATGAAACAATGAAACTGATAGAAAAACTTCACTGAATGAGATCAAGATGAAACAATAAAACTGATAGAAAAACATCACTGAATGAGATCAAGATGAAACAATGAAACTGATAGAAAAACTTCACTGAATGAGATCAAGATGAAACAATAAAACTGATAGAAAAACATCACTGAATGAGATCAAGATGAAACAATGAAACTGATAGAAAAACATCACTGAATGAGATCAAGATGAAACAATGAAACTGAAAAAAAAAACATTACTGAATGAGATCACGATGAAATAATCTGAAAGAAAAACATCACTGAACAAGATCAAGGTGAAACAATGAAATGAAAGAAAAACATCACTGAATGAGATCAAGATGAAACAATGAAACTGAAAGAAAAACATCACTGAATGAGATCAAGATGAAACAATGAAACTGAAAGAAAAACATCACTGAATGAGATCAAGATGAAACAATCAAGCAAAGATAAATATCACTGAATGAGATACAGATGAAACTGAAAGAAAATCATCACTGAATTAGATCAGAATGAAAAATTGAAACTGAAAGAAATATATCACTGAATGAGACCAAGGTGAAACAATGAAACTGAAAGAAAAACATTACTGAATGAGATCAAGATGAAACTGAAAGAAAAATATCACTGAACAAGATCAAAATAAAACTGCAAAACATCACTGAATGATATCATGATGAAGCAATCAAAGTACTATAGTCATATAAAGAGCTTGCTGAAGGAAATGCTATAGGAAACATGGGGTAAAACCATTTAAGAGGACAAGAGTATTTCATGAGGCTGGACAAGATCAAGAGATGGGCTGAGAGTGCACCATGAGGACACCGCTCAAACAGTGTTGGACATACATTATAGCCAACCTTCAATGTAGAGACGGGCTGGGTTATGATGATAATGATGATTATGATGATGATGATGATAATGATGATGATGATGATGATTATGTTACTCATGCTCTGTATCTTTTGTGTTCAACTCACCAGGCAATTCAAGCAGCCATCAGTGATGCATTTAAAACCCCAGAAGTGATTCGACTTTTTGCCAAGAAGCAGCCAGGACAGCTGAGGACCAGGCTTGCTGATGTAAGACATGACAGTGCGAAAGTAACAGTGTCAAAATGACAGTGTGAAAGTAACAGTGTGAAAATGATGGAAATATTATCCTTTTATTGTAAAATGTTAGTTGATGAGTTTTGGTGGCATAACAGATAGAACTCTAACCTACCAGCAAAGTGGTTATGAATTTGTTTTTTTTTAGTACACGTTTACCTTAACGACTAGTGCAAAATGTTCCTTAAGATGGGATCTTTCTTTGTAACCACATGATTTTGGTCTTATACTCTCTCCCCTCACTCGTCTGTCATGTCCACATCTCTAATAGTGTAACCTCTCATTTCCTTGCCATGTATGTATCCCACTCATGCCTCTCTATAGAGAATTTGACCTTTATTTCCATAAATAATTCCCTCCCATTCCCAACACTTATTTTGCCTTTGCATACACTTTCCTCACTATGTCACTTTCTGTCAGAACTCTTGATAACATTTTATTGTTGTACCCCATATATAAATATATCTCCAGGCCCCATGTTTTAAAGCTAAATGACGTTTTTTTTTTTTTTTATTTATTTATTTTAAGGTAATTTTGCTTGTCTTTTTTTCTATGCTGATGAAGGCTTTCTAGTCGCAACTTTCATTCTGCCACTTGTGATTGTGTTCCTGTAAAGCTGATCAGCTCCACCGATAATATTTATCATCACAGCGGAGGTCATGGTCAATTTTCCCTATGTTAGCCAGACTAATGGTCAGCCCAGGACGACCAGTGTGAATGTAAAGAGAAATCTTGGTCAGTATAAACTTTAATTTGACATGTCCGGGGAGCTCAGGCAAGCTGTGTACATGAAGAATAGCCATCACAGATGATATGTGGAATGTACACATGAAGAATAGTAAATTGCACATAAATGTTGATTGGTAGACATGAAGAATAGCCAATCACACATGACATGTTGATTGGTAGACATGAAGAATAGTCAATCACACATGACATGTTGATTGGTAGACATGAAGAATAGCCAATCACACATGATATGTTGATTGGAACATAAGAATACAAACCAATTATACACGACATGTTGATTGGTACACAAGAAGAATAGCCAATCACACATGATATGTTGATTGGAACACAAGAAGAATAGCCAATCACACATGACATGTTGATTGGTAGACATGAAAAATAGCCAATCACACATGATATGTTGATTGGAACATAAGAAGAATAGCCAATCACACATGATATGTTGATTGGAACATAAAAAGAATAGCCAATCACACATGATGTGTTGATTGGAACATAAGATGAATAATCAAATATACATGACATGTGGAATGTACACATGAAAAATAGCCAATTACACATGACATGTTGAGTGGAATACAAGAAGAATAGCCAATCCACACAACATGTTCATTAGTAGACATGAAAAAAGACTAGATATTTCACCAGTTCCCCTGTCAAGTCCATTTTCATGGGAAAGCTTGCCAGGAGTTGGTTGCGAGCCTCATCTCCAATGAAGGATAATGAGCAGAAGCAGAAGACATGGCTAAACAATTTCACTTGCTGTCTTTTGGTGGAGCCTAATATATATAGTTGATAAGCTGTTGAAATAACAATATTTATAATGTGTTTTAACCTTTAACCTTTCTGTTTGCAGATTAATAGAGATGAGAAAATTGGTAAGCTGTTCAAACAGCAAGCAGCACAGCAGTCGGTGGAAATTCTAATGGCTCTGAAAAAACTTGGAGAGCCATTAACGGCAGTAGAAGTGGCCTATCTCCAGCAGAACTCTTCAGGTAGCCTAAAGGAGTTTGAAAAAGTGTCTGGAGACATGGGTAATTATTGCTTTTTTTTTTAAACTCTGGTTCATATCTCATTGTTTATACTAGTTTTTTAATCTCAAATAATTTTTTGTCATTTCTGATACTGATCTTCCACCACGATGCCAAACTGTCCAGCATCTTATCTCTTGGTCTACCCTTGCCTCTTTTCCCCACCAACTTGCCTGTTGTCATGAAGTTCTCCAACTTTACCCTTCTCATGACATGCCCAAAGAATTTAGACTCTTTTTCTGATGTGAGTAACCTGTTCTCTATTTTAGTTAACTGCTTTTAAGATACATTCATTACTCTTTCTATCTATCCATGGTGTTTTCATCATACTTCTGTAAACCAACATTCATTACTCTTTCTATCTATCTATGGTGTTTTCATCATACTTCTGTAAACCAACATTCATTACTCTTTCTATCTATCCATGATGTTTTCATCATACTTCTGTAAACCAACATTCATTACTCTTTCTATCTATCCATGGTGTTTTCAACATACATCTGTAAACCACACCTCTGCAGCTTCCACATAATTCCTTGTCTACTAATTGCCCATGATTTGCTTCCATACATTAGGATTATCTCAGTATAGCTCATAAGAACACTTTTCCTCACCTCTTTTAGAAAATATATTTCTGTTCCAGAACATTCTTCATCTTGTGACATGCTGTCTTTCCTTGGGCTGTTCTACATTGAACTTCTTTATTCTGTCTTTCATCTGCTGTTATTAAAGCTCTCTGGAACTGGGTGGAGGGTACAGCTGAACAGACCGAGTATTCGTATCTAGAAAGCCGGGCTTAGATAGGAGTGAGTAGAGGATCCAGGTGGTACTCAGAGCACTGAGGAAACTCCAGGTGCACTTGTAATCAAATGGAAACTCTTATTGACGTGTTGAAGAGTGAGACGGAGCATATTTGGCAATGTTCTGAGTGCCTTGATGTCAGTTCTTAAATTCAGTAAACTGAAAGCTGTGTGGAACTAAAGAGGGACTCCAAAAGGTGGTCAAGCTCATTATGTGAACTCATCAAATGTTATCAAATATAGCATTCTTAGGAGAAGTAGTAGAAGACTATAAAATGGCTATTTCTTTAAGAGGGTTCATGCTAATGGCTTGTTCTTTGCAGGTACAGGAGAATGGGTTCAAGCAGTGGCAGGGTCGCATGTGGAGAAAATCGAATTGTTACTGAGGTGTAAGCATGGCCAAATGGATAAGAGGGCTTATTCTTAAACATCTGGTGTGCTGATGATAAGGTCCTTGACTTGGGGACGTAAATTACAAGTACCTCTGCAGTCAGAGTGGGTTCGCCTAATGGTGAGGGATACTGGTAATAGGGAAAGTTAATCTACACACAAAATTTAGTCCATTGCTACTAGAAGTATTGTGTATGGACTACACTTGAGTTCAAAGCAAGTGAGCGCACACACAAAACAAAACAAAAAAATTGCTACTGGAACAGTCGGCATGGAAACTCTTCATTGGCATTTGAAGAGTGGGACGGAGCATGTGTGGGAATCCCCTGAGTGCAGTGATGACAGGACAGAGCGTGTATAGGAATCTCCTGAGTGCAGTGATGACAGGATGGAGCATGTGTAGGAATCTCCTGAGTGCAGTGATGACAGTTCTTAAATTATGTAAACTGCAAGCTGTGTGGAACTAAAAAGGAACTTCAAAAGGTGATCAAGTTCATTACGTGAACTCATCAAATGTTATCAAATATAGCATTGCTAGGAAAAGAAGAAGAGGAAGATGGAGACAAAGGAGAATAAAGAGGAGTAGAAGAAGAAGACTATAAAATGACTATTTCTTAAAGAAAGTTCATCCTAACTTGTTCATTACAGGCACAGGGGAACAGGTTCTGGCAGTGGCCGGGTCACAGGTGGAAAAAGCAAACAAATGAAGAAGCTGTGATGAAGTGAAGCAGGTAATCTTGTCTTGATTTCAGCTGACTCAGTTAAATGTTTCCTTTCTTTTCTGTGATTCCTTTTTTATTCATGCTATAATATAAAAGGAAATAACACTTGGTAGTCTTATGAATTCCATGATTTGTAGCCTCAGACATCTGTTTTTTGCATGTCCGTTGAAGATCCTGCAATGTATTTTAATGTTTGTGCCTGTGAAATTAGCTTTTGTGGACAACTTCCATGGACCTTCATAAATATGACATCTATCCATCCATCTTGTGCCATGCCGATAAGTGTGGGCGGTCATGATTCGCTATTTCACTCGATCACAAGAGTCATGGATCAGCTCAGTGTTCTTGTCTCGACCACACCACGTGCCCAAGCCATACAGGTATTTATTTCACTGTATTCCCCTTGTTCTCTTCCACTCAATCTTGCCAGATGTCACCAAGTTCTCCATTTTATTTTTTATAACAAACCCAAACAATTTTGACTATCTACATCTAATTTGTTAATTAGTTTACGATTTTCATTTGTTTCTTGTAGGACTTGGTCATTGGTTTTTCTGTCTCTCCATGATATTCTTTGCATTTTCTTCGGAAACCACATTTCCACACCCATCAGATGTTCTGCAAGATGAAAAGCATACTGACCAATAAAAAGATATCAATTGAAACGAGAAAAAGAGTGTTGAAGTGCTACATAGAACCTGTACTTTTGTATGGATGTAAAGCGTGGACAATGAGCAGACAAGCTGAAAAACATCTGATGGCTGTGGAAATGTGATTTCTGAGGAAAATGCAAAGAATACCATGGACAGACAGAAACACCAATGAACAAGTCCTTCAACAAACAAATTAAGATCGTAAACTGATTAGAGACGTTAGACATAGATGCTGTGATTATTGCACCATCGTGTTTTTATATAGCTGTAATACTGTAGCTCATCACAGTGTGAGTTTCACATAGTTGATAACTCAGTTGAAGAATTTATTATGAGGTAGCTTCAAGCATTTGTAATCTTTCTGTTTGGAGAAGAAGAATGTATTATGAGACAGCTTCAAGCCTGTGTAATCTTTCTGATTGCGGTCAAAAAATGTATTATGAGACAGCCTCAAACATTTGTAATCTTTCTGATTGCAGATTGGCAGAGATGAGACAATCAGCAAACTATTGAAACAACAACAAGAGCTACAGCCATCTGTTGTGCTATTTAAATCTACAGACACATCAAGTGTGTGTGCATGGAATGAAGCAGGTGTGAACACGCATGAGTAGGTGGGTGTGTATGCATACATGGCATGAGTGGCTGGAAATGTATGTGTGGTGTGTGTATGTGTACACGTATGAAAGGGTATGGGTGTGTTGGCAGGTAGTTAGTTTATATTAATTTTGAGGAGTACAAATTCTGTTTGAGCAATATTATGTTAAGGATATTACTTTCATGGTGCGTTACTTTATGCTCTTTTATACTGTCTCAATGATTTCATGTGTGAGAAAGTCATGTAAGAAAGCATAGTATGAAATGAAACATTACATTATAGTGAAGGTTATTGATTGTACATCTATTACTACACAAGATGACAGAGTACAATTTATGTTGTTGTCTCAGAACTCTAGACAAGCCCATTTGCTCTCCCTTGGAAGTAGACACAAGTGGATGATTATTGCCCCTGTTGTGAGCTGATCAGTTACATATTGGAACCATCCTCGCCAGGAATTATTGCTACCAGTTCATCTTCTTCTTTGTCTCTCTTTTAAGCATAGTACATGACACTTGCTGGCTCAGTAAAGAAGGAGTTACGGACACAAGTCATAATCCCACATACCGCATTCAAAACACAGCTGCGACAGCAGACTGCCCCTCATTGGTTTTCATACAATGTTATGAGTGCCGTTCATTTAGAAAGCAGTGACAAACTACTGAAAGTAAACTTCCCAAGAAATCACACTCAGCCCAAATAATTGCTGGGGTCGACTGCAACGTCCTGTAAAGGATTTGCCACTAACTTTTAACGTCACAACTAGTTATGCACTTAAAAGGTCGGCGTGTCTGATTTCAGCATGCATTTGTTTGTAGTATGCTTCCTCGAGACAGATTCCTCCCAAGATAACAGGCTCTATCTACCCATGGGTAGGTCTTATTTCCTAATACTTTTGCCATGGAAATGACTTTATGGCCTACTCTTTGTGATTTTCAACTGCCATGGAACTTTGTTACTTCCACGCCGAACCTCCTGTTTTATGCCATTATCTGAATAAGCTAGGTATCCTTCTTCTTCTTCTCCTCCTCCTCCTTCACCTCCTCCTCCTTCCTCTTCTGCATTCATCTAGAATGTTGTTTTAGATGTAATTGTGTTGTGCCTGTTTACAGCAGAGCTGTGATATTTGCACCATTTCTGCCGACACATTCGACTTCTTCAGGCATTTGTTGGCCTGGTTACCTTCCCTGGGGCTAGGTTTCCTATTTCACTACTCAAGAGATAAAACAGGCATGTGATATCATTAGATACCAAAGGTTCTTGAAAATAATGCCCAGCCCTCTGCAGGGAATCGAACCCGGTATCATTTGAGCCTGAGGCACCCAGTTCCATACTCACTTCACTATTCCGACAGCCGTAATCAAGAAAATAAATCAAGAGATGTGTTGATTTTCTGTTAATTTTCTGGATTTTATTATGAATACTACTTAATGAAACTAAAAGTTTAAGAAATGTCTCAGATTGTATACCTAGTTTATATTTCAATAATACTGCTGTGTTTAGCCCTTAGCACCTTATATATTATTGTTGATATTTTGTGCCATTATTATAACATTTTCTAGATTCTTTTGTTTTCTCTAGTTATGCATGACTGCTTCACAAAACTTCAAGGACATGTATCTGTCTCTCATGGCTGTATTTTTCATAATTTTCTTCAATGAATGTGCTATAGAAAGTTGGTGAAAAGAAATAATATTGTTGTATACCATTTAGCCAAAATCTGATCCTTTTGTATCGGCATTTACATATCAACATTAGGTAATGTCAAGAACATAGCTATTTCAAGTACTTGATTATCAACATTAAGTAATATCAAGAAAACTGCTATTTCAAGTACCTGATTATCAACATTAGGTAATATCAAGAAAACTGCTATTTCAAGTACCTGATTATCAACATTAGGTAATATCAAGAAAACTGCTATTTCAAGTACCTGATTATCAACATTAGGTAATATCAAGAAAACTGCTATTTCAAGTACCTGATTATCAACATTAGGTAATATCAAGAAAACTGCTATTTCAAGTACCTGATTATCAACATTAGGTAATATCAAGAAAACTGCTATTTCATGTACCTGATTATCAACATTAGGTAATATCAAGAAAACTGCTATTTCATGTACCTGATTATCAACATTAGGTAATATCAAGAAAACTGCTATTTCAAGTACTTGATTATCAACATTAGGTAATATCAAGAAAACTGCTATTTCAAGTACCTGATTATCAACATTAGGTAATGTCAAGAAAACTGCTATTTCAAGTACCTGATTATCAACATTAGGTAATATCAAGAAAACAGCTATTTCAAGTACCTAATTATCAAAATTAGCTAATGTCAAGAAAACAGCTATTTCAAGTACCAGCATATCAGCTTTAAAAGACATGATACTCTTATAAAACATACTGGAAGGCAAGGTTGAGGGCAAGCGAGCAAGAGGTAGACAACGATACAAGTGGGAAAATAACATCAAGAGATGGACGAACATCAGCCTGACAGAATGTACAGGCAAGGCGAGAGACAGACAGTGTTGGAGATCCATTGCAGCGAACCTTCATTGTGGAGATGGCACCTGATTGATTGATTGATATTGGCATTCATGCATCAACATTAGCTAATGTAAATAAAACAGCTATTTCAAGCTCCAAATTAAACTTAGACCTGAGGGCTTTAGTGTGACCATTTATATATTTGAAAGCCTGAAGCCTCAGGTTTCGGAAGCCACAGAAGTGTAGTTGCTTGCATGTTTGCCTGGTCATGAGTTCAGATCTGCATTGAGGCAGATTTTTTAATTGACCTATACCAGCAGGTCAACTCAGCCTTGCTTGCTTGCTTGTGTTCGTTGGCTTGAGCTCCAACGCGAAGTCCTGTATGTCGGATGAAGGCATCCTGTTGTCCAACATCAGTGTGATGTCATACAGGACCTGAGGTTTGCATGATTATCTGTTGCCCATGTCTGGCTTATTGGTGTGCAGTCTGGTGGTTCCTCGCCGTGCAGGCAGACACTCTCCGTCTTCGGAGGAATCGGCGATCCTACTGACTTTAGCCAGGACCCCAGAGGGACCTGTTGCCCAGGACACTCGACGAGGACGTGTCAGTAGGTCTTGGCCAGTATATAACCCGGTCCTGGTGCCTTGGCAACACCTCTGCGTCCCAACTCAGCCTAAAATGGTACCAGAAAATATCCTGAGATATAAAGATGGCTGCTGGGATATTGACCACATCGCCTATTAGGTGCCGACTGTTCTATAATAATATGGGACTAGCATATTTTTTTTTTGGGGGGGGGGGGGGTGTTGCTCGCTTTAAACTCCAGCATAGTCTATACTCGTGCTACAACTTCAAGTGCGCAGGACTGATTGTTGCATGTGGATTAGCTTCCCCTATTACCAGTGTGCAAAGAATACCATGGACAGACAGAAAAACCAATGACCAAGTCCTACAAGAAACACATGAAAATCGTAAACTGATTAGAGAAATTAGATGTAGACAGTCACAATTTGTTGGTCACATTATGAGAAGAAATAAATTAGAGAACTTGGTGACAACTGGCAAGATTGAGGGGAAAAGAACAAGGGGAAGGCAGAGAAATAAATATCTGGATGGCTTAGCCATGTGGCATGGTTGAGACAAGAACGCAGAGCTGATCCGTGACTCTGGTGATCGTATCCTTCCCAACACATTTCTTGGTAACCAATTTGAGGCAACTGACCCCCAGGGGTCCCCTGAATTAAACTTGTGGTCTGAATGAGGCAGTCTGAAGATGAACCCACGTCCTTCGGAGCAAGCATATTCATGTTACATGTTAGGTTCCAGCTTTCATATGCTGCGTCTGCGATGAATGCTTGGTACTATTTTTTTGTGCTCGCTCGCTTTGAATTCAAGAATAGTCCGAACACACTACTTCTAGTAGTGCTGGACTGAATTTTATGTGTGGATTAGTTTTACCTATTAACAGTGTCCCTCACCATCGGGCGAACCCACTCTGACTTCAGAGGTACATGTAATTAACGTCTCCAAGTCAAGGACGATAGGTCAGCATTTTAGTCCAACTGTCCGGTTTAGGGGCTGAACCCCTTACCTAGGCATCAGCACACTGAATGATTAAGAACATGTATTCTTATCCATTCGGCCATACTGACCTACGAATACTTGGTACTAAGTGGCAAGAAGATAAGATCACAGATACTGAAGTATTGGAAAGATCAGGTTCTGTGATAGATTGTTCCATGCTCAGTATTCATAGACTTAGATGGATGGGACACATTAGGAGAATAGACAATGGCAGAATACCAAAGGATATCTTGTTTTGGTGAATTACAGATAGGGATAAGGTCTCGGGATCAGCCTCTACTTCGGTAAAAAGATCTGTGTTAGTGGGACATGACTGATACAGGCATTGATATTGCACTTTGGGAGCAAGTCGCCGCTGATCATGTTGCATGGAGTAAAAAGATCAGAAATGGAGCAAAGACAAAGGAGAAACTGATTGCAGTTAGGTCACACTTCAAGCGCATTAGACGTAGGATGGTGCGTGATGGTGGAAATGACCATATGTTTACATGCTTCCTTTTTGTACGAATATTTACAGCATAAATTGGCCTGTCAGTCACATTTGCTACAGCCATGGGTTGTAGTTATTATGCCTTTTTTTTAACACTATGTAACAAACTATCGTCTGTTAAGACGGCAAGGTGACAGTCGGTCAGTTTAATTTCCAAACTCGCTAACTCACAAATGGTTGCCAGTCGAAGCACTGCTATTTTTTTCACTTATCAATGCATTCTTTTTTTTTAAACAAAACTAAGAGAAATATTGTATGCAATTCATGTGTGTGTGTGTGTTGTTTTTTTTTACACACAAATATGAACATTGTATTATCTCAGTATACACTTCATGGAATTGTTTTTAAAAAAGAATAACAAACAAATAAATCAATTTTGGTCAGTCTTAGGTTTTTGGGTATAGGGCAGATTCTATCAGCTCTCAGGGATCTGAAATAACAAAGAAAATCACCCCAATGTGAGGCATTCATTAGGAGACTGATCTACAAACCTGCAGGCTTGTAGTATACAAATACAATTTGAAGATAAAGTAAGAATTCTTGTAATTCGACAACTGTTAGAAGACATGGATTGTTGAGATTTGTTTGAACTTTCACAAATGACATACATGCACTAACCAGATCAAAGGTTGAGAATATGGTTCTCCTTGGGCCTCTATGTATTCATTGTTCTATTCAGAAATGTCCCTTCATGGCCTCGTACTGTTGTTATATACCGGGTGTTTGTAAAGTTTGTATGGATGTGAAGCGTGGACAATGAGCAGCCAAGCTGAAAAATATCCGATGGCTGTGGAAATGTGGTTTCTGAGGAAAATGCACAGAATACCATGGACAGACAGAAAAACCAATGAACAAGTCCTTCAAGAAACAAATGAAGATCGTAAACTGATTAGAGTTATTAGACATAGACAGTCAAAATTTTTTGGGCATGTTATGAGAAGAAATGACTTGGAGAACTTGGTGACGACTGGCAATATCGAAGGAAAGAGACCAAGGGGAAGACCGAGAAGTAAATAATTGGATGGCTTGGCCGCGTGGCACGGTCGAGACAGGAACACAGAGCTGATCCACGACTGGTGATCGAGTGAGATGGCAGAACATGATCGCCCACGCTTATTGGCATGGCACATGATGGATGGATGGATGGTTTGTAAAGTCTCCATACATTTTGTATGTAAAACAAATTGGAAAAATGAAGTACATGACGTCATCAAAAATATGTGCTAAAAAATTTGTTAAATAAGTTACAATAAGTACTGCTATGGTCTAATGCTGCTTTTGGAAAGCTGGAAAATTGAAAGTATGGAGCCGTGAGTTCTAAGATGGCTGATAAGGCCTATTTTAGCTCTAAATTTTCTTTGACAATGTGGGCAAATAATGCTTGACATTCCAGGAGGAGGATCTCCTACAGTGGTTTTTCTGTCCAGCCTTTTCTTCACAGCTCTTGCAGTCCTGGTTGCTTCACAAGTGGCTGCACCCTTGCATAATGATGTACGCCATGAATTTTGGTCTTTTGCAGCAGTCTCCCAGGTGTCAAGATGAATTCCAAAAGCTTTCAGTGAGATTTCCAGAGTGTCTATAAAGAGCTTCCTCTGGCCGCCTTGGGAGCGTTTACCACAACGCAGTTTGCCGTAAAATATTCATTTAGGTAGCCTGTGATCGGGCATGCGTGTTAAGTGACCGGCCCAGTGAATCTGATTCTTCATTAGTAGAGTGTGAATACTGGGTATGGACGCTCTTTCTAGAACTTCAGTGTCTGGGATCTTGTCTTGCCATTTAATCTTCAGTAGCTTCCTAAGGCAGACTGTGTGGAAGTGGTTTAATTTCCTAGCGTGTCGCTGATAAATAGTCCAGGTTTCACAAGCATATAGCAGTGTGGATAATACAACTGCTTTGTAGACTTTCAGCTTTATCTGCAGGCTTATTCCATTTTTTTCCCATACATTCTTGTACAGTCTGCCAAAGGCTGCGCTGGCCATGGAGATTCTTGCATTCACTTTGTCATCAATAGTGGCAGCTTGTGACACGGTGATTCCAAGATAGGTGAATTAGTTAACAGCACTTAGTCTATGACCATTCACATATTCATTATAACAGGTGTTGGAAATGTCCACCACGGACTTCAAGACATGACTGTATGCATCTATTCATATTGTCAAATACCTTCTGCAACGTGTCTGTTGTTATTTCTTGAATGATAATTCTGATTGCTTCTTTCAGGTCCTCAATTGTGTGCACATTATTTTTGTAAACATTTCTTTTCAAGAAACCCCATAGATAATAATCTAATGTAGTTAAATCTGGAAAGCAAGCTGGCGATTTGCAAAAATGTCTTCCAAAAAATGCAGTGTGCTCTAGCTGTGTGTGCTCTTGCTGTGTGTGCTCTAGCTGTGTGTTTCCACGTTTCTTCAATTTCACGTTCATTCAGCTGTTCTGAAAACAGTTCCAGAATGTCAGCACGGTACTGATTAGCATTTATAGTGTTGTTGAAGAAAATTGATCCAATAAAATGCTTTCGACTGACAGCACACCATACCCCAATTTTCTCATCATATAGAGGCGCTTCATGAAAGCATTGGGATTAAAAGTGCTCCTAATATGATTATTTTGACTATTAACATATTCAGATAGATTAAACCATGCCTCATTAGAGAAGAATGTTAAATTGAGAATTGATTCGTCTTTTTTAGCTAAGAATGCTTGAAACCGCATGAAGTAGTTGACTCTGGATTGATTATCACACTCTTTTAGTTCTGACACAACAGAAATCCTGTATGGATGAAAATTTAATCGTTGTTTAAGAATTGTGTGTACTGTGCTCACTGATATGTTTACTTGTTGCAACATTTTCCTTAAGGACTTGCTTGGACTTTTCAAGATTCTGTCTTGGAAATCTAGAAATTTTTCTTCAGACACAGCAGGCCTACCAAATCACGGAGCATCTTCCACATTTCCTTAGCAAGAAATGTATTTAACACATTTCTAACCATAATGCGAGGAGGAGGCTGTTTATCAGGAAATCTTGCTATAAATCTGTTAACAAACATCCATGTGTGTTGACCGTCATTTCAAAACACTTGTTCAACCCAAAAATTTCTTTCTTCCGTTGATAAGACCACTCTCTTTGGAGTGCAAAGAGTCTGGCAGATCACAGTCATTCGCTGATTATTGCTTCATGGTGGACTGTGGAGCACATTTTTTTATGATATTATTTTCTTCATTTTTCAGATTTGTTCTACATACAAAGTGTAGTGAGACTTTACAAACTCCCGGTATTAGAAGCTTTAACTATTTTGTTTGATTGATTCCTTATTATATATCCTACCACAGAGTATGTCATATTCTGTCAGAAAAAGGAAGTTGTTGGATATTTTGTTGATAATGTTATTTTCTATGCAGCATTGTAATATTTATTTATACAGTTTATAACTAATATATATTATTTTGTAAAACATTTTAGTTTCTGTCATGTGTTATTTATACGTTAAAATTATAAATTACATTACTTTATATATGTCAGGTCCTCTAGAAAGTTCCATTATTGTTCTCTCCAAACTTTCATAACGTTTCAAGTGACCAAAATATTTTAATTTTCTTTGCTTTATCATCTTTAGTAGCCAACCTTCTTCAATATTCAGATCTTGTCATATGGATGCATTTGTTCTTTTCTATATCCAAGATATTCTTGGAACCCATCTATAACATTTATATTCAAAAATCATTTATTCTACCAGTTATAGTAAGTAACAAGTCCTGAAGTACAAAGTAAGATTACAATCTTTTTCTCAACTAACTACACAAATAAAATCACCTTCATAGACAAAACTACATGTCAGCCAAAAATTAGTGGAGTGATTGTGGTCACAGGTATGGAGGAAAAGTCAAGGCCATTGTGATGCATAAACTCTATACTTGACCTTTGGCACCAGCCAGCTCTGTGATCGTTATTTTGTTTTTTTAAATTATTTTGCGCTCGCTGGATTTGAACTCAAGCGTAGTCCACACACACAACTTCTAGTAATTTTGCACTGAATTTTGCGTGGGGATTAGCTTTCCTTATTAATTAACAGTGTCCCTCAATAGCAGGCGAACCCACTCTGACTTCAGAGGTACTTGTAATTTACGTCCCCAAGTCAAGGACAAGAGGTCGCCATTTTAGTCCAACTGTCCGGTGTAGGCATTGAACCCCTTACCTCAGCATCAGCACACCGGATACTTAAGAACGAGCATTCTTATCCATTCGGTCATGCTAACCTACTGATGGTTTTACAGAACCCATGCGAGACTTACACCATAAGTCCCAGTCATATACCACTGATAATTGGACTTCATAGACCTGAACCGAACTGACTGGAGACCTCGGAGTTGGTGGACCATAGAGATTTAGTGACCAAACACCAGTAACTGATTCAGTGCTGAAGGAAAATACATCATCAAATGTGACCTCGATTTTGACAGAAAGACGATATATTGCCATACTAATGTCATTGTGTTATTTGTTTTGTTTCACGGTATCTTCCGCAGCAATTTCAATGCTCAGTGAATGGAAATTTACAGTATAATACTTGTTCATTTAATAGTGTACAATGTTTCGTCCAAACCCGCTTTTTTTTTCTTACACATCAGCCTACACCCAAATCATGGGGAAATGATGTCCATTGAAGGTGTGCTCTTCTAAACAGTAATACTGTAGTAGATGCCTGGTGCTCACCACACCCAACACTCCACATTGTGCCAACGGTTTTGGGTGGAGGAGTGCAATTGAGAGAGTATAAGCCTTACCTTAGTGCTAGGAAATGCAACCTAAAGACTAAATGTCACAGCAGAGCAGACCAGGCCCTATGCTATAGGATGGAAGCTCCAGCAGGCAGACAGAGTATTGCTTTGCTGATTCATCAGCTTCTGCAGTTTGTCTTGTTCCAGACGTATCGGTGTTACCTTTCTTCTGAAGTGATCAGTTACTCCAAATAGCCGGTTTCCAATGTTTCTACAACAGGCGACATCTGGGAATGGCGATTCTCTTTCACAAGAGTTTGGTGGCTTCAGAGCTAGACATGTCCAGTTGGACAGTGACGACATAAAAATACAAGCGGTTAGAGTTCAATCCGGTCTACCATTCGTGTTGGTGAATGTTTATGCCCGTAATGCGAGTATGGATTCCCAGAAGTGGCAGTGCTTAAGTGACGTAATAGGTCACGAGAGAAATGTTATTTTCTGTGGCGATTTCAACGCTAAAGGCAGATCATGGGGAAACATTTCCTCCAACACACAGGGGGAGGAGCTCGAGACTGCACTTGAAACCATTGACCTGGTTTGCATCAACAGTGGCTGTGTCACCTGGACAGTAAGCCGCCCAGGTGATGAGGACAGTGCTATTGACCTGGCGCTGGTTTCTCCTTCACTCACTACAGTGTGTAGATGGGGTTCCTAGGGTACCACGACAGCGACCACCACCCTTGCAGCATATTGGTTGAGAAAGGCAGAACCAGACAGCACAAGTCAACGGTCAAGACTTTCCAGTATGACAGTGCAGGGCAAGATGTGGTGAGTGTAATAAGGCACAAGAAGCGCAGAAAGCTTCAGGGCAGGAAAAAAAGCTGGGAGCAGCCACCTTGGTGGAATTGTGAGGTAGAGAAGGCCTGGATGGATAAGCGTAGTGCTGTAAGGAAATGGCAAACCGCCAAGAAGAACAGAGTTGCCCAGCCAAGTCCCTGCATGTACTTAGAAAGAGAGATGCGCGCAAAAGTAAGCTATATTTTAAAAAACTGGTTAAGGTGGTTAAAAGTGAAAAATGGGCAGAGGTATGTCAAAGAGTAAGCACAGACAAGTCACTGAAATTGTTCTGGCGACTACATAAAAGCATGAGCGGGGTAGTCAAGAATAAGAGAATTTCTGACTTCCAAGGTGCTGATCTCATCGGCAGAGGACTGACGAGAACAAAGGCAAAGCCCTATTCGAACGCTATCTAGAGCAGAGTAACCAGACAGACATGAGAGGACGAAATCTTGCCAAGGCGGTCACTTCAGACAGGTGCAAGGCCCAGAACATTTCGGATGAAGACACAGTGACAGTGAAAGTAATCAACTCTGGGCTTCGACGATCAAAAAACAGTGCTCCAGGGCCAGATGGCATAAGATACGACCACATCAGTAGGTGTACCGACAACGAGCTAGAGAAACTAGCAGACATGTACAACAATATAGGGAGTGCTAGCATCAAGGAGGAATGGTTACACAGCTATATCTGGTTCCCTTGCCGAAGCCTGGCAAAGACCACACAAATTCAGGGATACCGAGTAATAACCATGCAGAATGCAATAGGCAAGCTGCTGGAGAAGTTAGTTGCCAGAAAAATATAAAGCCAGCTAGAGAGGCAAGGTGTTTTCCCACCTATCCTGTGAGGGTAATGTCAGAGACCTACTTGGACATACTTCTGGCTCGCATTTCGAGACAGGGGTGAAACAAATACACGTGTTCAAGAATGACACTTTCACGCACGGCACCACTAGTTTAAACGTTTTATTTACAACACAATACGCGTGCGCAAACTCACAGAAGTTGCGCTCTTGGCAACTCGCAACTTGTACATCATCAGTTAGTTAGTTAGTTAGTCGCAGTTCCAACTTCACAGCAACGGGTGGTCCCCATTATGCTCCGTTCCTGTGCCAATGAATATCACACAAAACGCTCCCCACTGCCCAATGTGAAAAGTGGAGAAGACAGGAGTCTTGACAAACAGCCCGCACAGATACACTGTGCATAATGCCGCCGCCAGAATGTCAACACAATAGTCCCCCACAAAACACCCAGTTCATTTCTGATGGAATCGGCAGTCTTTTTCCCATCTGGATGTTTCCAAGATGTTCACCCACACAGTCCACGAAATACAGTTCATCGTCGATGGCAGTGGCAGTCAACCAGAAACCCAGCAGCCACGCATTTCTGCATAAGGTAAAAACCGGTGAACTCTGGGACATAGCCATCTGCCATCGCTCCGAACATGCAGTCACGTTCCAAAATACCTCGGGCAGATTCAAAAGCATTTCACACGAAACTCACAGCTCACAGTGTCGCGCCACGCACTCACTCAGTAGCAGGGCGACGGAACCATCAAGCCTCCTTAGTCGCCTCTTACGACATGCGTGGTAGGCTGCAGTGTTGCTATTCTTTGCTTCCCTTATGGCATATAATACACACTACAATTGCCAGCTAAAACTTTGGCATATATTATCATTATTGAGTGAGAAACGTTGCAGTTTTGTCATGCCTGTGGGTTAGTACATCATCGGCATAGCTTTGGGGTAATTGGTACACAAAAGACCCTGTTCCGCAGACGGAGAAATTCCTATATAATATGCACCATGGTTCAAGACTTTATTGCATGAAACGTGTTAAAACATTAGCTGAAACATAAGAAAACACCTGGCATATACAGTTTCATATCATTTTCCCTGTTAAACATCATCATGTGCCATGCTGATAATCAGGGATGTCAAAGGCCAGTGAAAGCAAGCTCACAAAAAATACTTGTTGAAGTAGGGTGTATTGAGCAACAAGCTCAATCAAACTGCAACTCACTAAGTAATGACACACAATTTTTTTTAAATAGGAATTTCTGTTTTACGTGAAAAGTTTGTGCTAAATCAGGCATGCGTACCATATTTGAGATTTTGTGGTATTTCTTTTTGTTTAGATAATGAAGATTACAATCTTTCTTTTACAAGAAGGTGAGAACCATTCTCTTCCACAACGATTACAACATTTTCTTCTGTAAATTGTTCAATACTTTCAAATGAACTGTGGTCCCTGGATTCTAAAGGTTAATGAACACCATGTTCCCAGTTCAAGGTAAAATTTTATGTCAACGATCAGTGAAGAATCAGCATTATAGCACTCACTCAAACTCACACCTGCTCCATCTCACTCAGCAAATGTTGCAGGTGTAAATACTGATAATTCCGATAACACACCGGTGGCAGACGTGCACTTCACAGGTCGATCGTGGCTGGAATCAAACTCACATCCAAATTCAACTATCTTTAGATATTTTGTTCCATCTGTTGTTGTATGTTCAGCTAGTAGTTGTTTGGTGTCTTCAGAATACCTCCCTTGTCCATTGTGAGTGTTACAGTTACTAGTAATCTTCAAGCCGACGGATCACATATTGCTTCACACTCCAGCATGTCTGGGACATTACACTCATGTAACTCTTTGTCAGAGACAAGTGTCCATACCTGGTACTCCACACTCCAGCATGACTGGGACTGTGTACCCATGTAAGTCTTTGCCAGAGAAGTCCATACCTGGTACCCCATACTCCAGCATGACTGGGACAGTACGCCCATGTTAGTCTTTGTCAGATAGAAGTGTCCATACCTGGTACCCCACACTCCAGCATGACTGGGACAGTGTACCCATGTATGTGCATGTTTGGTACCCCCAACTCCAGGATGACCAGAACGTTTACCCATGTAAGAGAGAAGTGTCTATGCTTGCTACCCGCTTATACCACATCTGTCTGTTTTAAACTTGACACAGTACAGACTGAGAATCAGACACTATATTATTCTAGTGACATGATCACTGGCTGCCCACTTCAAAGCTGCAGTGCCCACGACTTCCATTGTCACACTTGAGACTGAAGCCCCTCAACTACAGCCCTACCCACGACTCTAGCCCAGGCAGATTTCTCTCCATGATGCACAGAACCTTTGGTGTGGTTAGGTATGAGGGGGCTTCAAATGAAAACCTTGCATGTTTTGTGTGTGTGAATATATTCTCAACATGTAAAGAACAAATGTATCATTTTTAATGTAGTTACCACTGTGTTCAACGGAACTCCTCCAGCATCAATAAAGTGCTTGGATTCCTATACAAAAAGATTTTCTTGGTCTTGTGTGTAACCACCCATGCACCACCTGCTGTAGCTTTTCACTGGACCGAAAGTTTTTAAACTACCTACTCCACTCATACTCTTGCTGAACTTACAGGCATGCATCACCATACTGGATCTTCATTCGCTGATGAACTTCTACAGGTTTCACCCCTTCACTGATAAAACAAACTGAAATCAGAACGCTGCTTCTCTTTGGTGCATGTCAAAAGTGGGGCGCCCATCTTTAAATTGTCCTTATGATGTCACTGTGTTCATCTGCATTGTGATGTCACATGCTTAACACTCTTGACATCCTTAACAACAATATTGACAGGTTACAAGACAATGGCATGGTTTTTGGTAACTTCTATCACATTTAGATTTGAAGCCCCCTTGTTTGTCTGATGTGTCAATGCTTAACACTCTTTTCATCCTTAACAACAATATTGACAGGTTACAAGAAAATGGCATGGTTTTTGTAATTTCTATCACACTTTGATTTGAAGCCCCCTCGTTTATCTGATGTGTCAATGCCAGCATCTGTGGTGAAGTGGTAGCAAACACGATTTGCAATCCAACAAACTGCATTCAAAATCAGTTTCAGGCGATTTGGAAGCAGACAGCTTTGTGTTGAATTTTAACAATGATATGAGTGGTGGTCATTCAGAAATCAATGGCAAACTACTGAAAGTAAACTTGGCTAGCAAATTACAACAATCCAAAAACTGTTGGGGTTGCATGCGATGTCCTGTAAAGGATGTGAAATTAACTTTTTTAACTTATTTGATGTGTGAAAAATTGTCAACACACGACAAAGTTAACAGAGAGAATACATCATATTAACAAAGCAAGAATGTGTCATATTAATGAAAAGAGACAACTGTCACGCTAATGGAAAGAAACGAAATAGATCAAAGTCTAAAACACACAGAGGGGAGAATTAGAGACAGGTTAATAATACAGGGAAGGCAGAAGTATCATCATCAGTATCATAGGATAATAATCATTCACGATAAATAATATAATATAGTAACATAACATAGCTCTCACACTGTCTCAGCTCAAACTCAACTCGCTTCACAACTCAACCACGCCATCAATATTAAATCATATCTCAACGCTCACGAAACACTATCACTGCCCTATGTCTGTCCGTCTCGATGTCCTGAACCCGTCTCCCCAACACAGGTACGTTTGGCCAGTTCCCGGCTGCTCACAGTTTGTGAGACCCGTGCGGTGTGGTGTGGCGCGGTGATCATGGGCCTTAGCGTCGGTGTGCGTTGACTCGCACTCGGCGACCTTGCTGCAGGACGCCAGGCTATCTGCCCTGTTCTCCTGTCTCCTCTTTGTACCTGTCATACAGGGTATTGGGTCTCTGCCACTCTCCCCCTGTCTCCTATTAAAGGGACACCCTTTCATTATTTGTGGACAGTTAGTTATACACTGTACGTGTTTAAGATTTCATTTAATGTCAAGACCCAATGGCGCTGTTTTTCCAGACTGCTAGAGCACATTATTATATAATTGCAAGGTGCTTTCTGTCGGGACATGATGCATGATCTATAATTAATTCATTGTCACCATTCGGCTTACTCGTATCAAGTATAGTCCCCTAGTTGGGCTGGTACTTAGTTTGAACAATGGACTCAGCACAGACCGGAAGTTGACAACGATTGACGCTATCTTTCAAGCTACGTCCTCCCTCTCAACAAATATCATGTTAGGCGTCAAGTCATCACTATATGTGATAACTTCAGGAACAGTATACTAGCCCCTATGGCCAGATATTCTACTCCTGGTCCTGTCAAACCTCAGTACCCATCGCCCATCTCTAGCTGACGAAACTTGGTACTCGGCAGTCATTTGACTCAATCAATCAATCATGTGCCATGCCGGAAAGCATGGGCGGTCATGACTCGCCATTTCACTCGATCACCAGAGTCGTGGATCTTTTGAAAAAAGATACAGAATTTACCAATTTCACCCTTATCAGATTGCTTCCCTTGGATGCAATCATAAATAGTTATGTACAGTAATCTTTAGAATATTTCACAAAAAATAACGTTTACATTTGTAGTTCGGTCTAAGCGTCAAACGTTTGGTCTCAAGTTATTCAAAATTGCGACAATTGAATGTTGGGGTCAATCGATGATTCTTAGATAACAAACATTTAAATCCTTTCTCTCAAATTCTTGCATGCAAATTTAAGTGTCACATATTTCATTTACTCGCTCAGTCATACTTAATTAATTATGTTAATTAATTAATGCGTCTGCTATCTCAGGAAATCTGGAACAAATAAGAAATGTCTGTTTTCATTATAGTAGAAAGGATAATAAATAAAATATCACGAGAAATTTCAACAACAACAACAACATATCTGATATACCTTCGTGTGTTCTTACTGCACGTCGGCTCGAGTGGTACATGGCTATGCCATAATCATGCAACAAAAATAAATAAATAAAATACAGAGGTTTCAAGGAAGGTGACAGGGGTAGGATTGCCAGATACGTGGGCACCAAAAGGAGGACATAATAAGACACAAAGGAGGACATAATAAGACAAAAAAGGAGAACAAAGAAGGACATATTGAATGTTTCATTCAATTCGTTCCAGATTAAACCCACAATCAGTACAATTGTATTACAATAGCTGCCAATAAGTGTATCTCATGTTTTTGGAGTGTTCTCAAAATATACTGTGATATAGTTTCTGAGGTTTCATTTTGTTTTTTTGTCTAACTCGAGAATCTTAGTTTGGATTCCACCTGATTTCCAGTCAAAGTACTGAACAACGATCGGAAATATTTTCTGCGAACCGTGATCGTTAGCATCTGTCGAAAGACCGAAACATGAAATACCAATTAAAGATGTATCCAATTCATCAACAGTGTGGGAGGGGGGGGGGGGCAATTACTTGGTTTATTATTGCTTCAGTCTTTGTTTTTGCACAAGCAATATTTTTAGCAGTTTCTGAATCTTCAAATAATGTGTGTATCTATCCAGTTGTGCAGGTCATCAAGTTGTAAGACTGATGATGGCAAACTGTATGAAATGCCAAATTTGCTTCAGCCGTTCCACCATAGTAGTTGTGTCAATTTATTTTGTGTCTTTTTCGTTTGTTTATCTATTTGTGTTGTCCTGTCCTTGACAACGATTCTCAGAATTGAAACGTCGGCCGTCCTTTGTTGTCCTATTGTACTTATTTGTTATTTTATTATTTTGTTATTTTATTATTTTATTATTTCATTTTATATATTTATTGATTGCTTCTGATTTTGAATAAGTTACACTTTGTTTTTCATCTGTGTACGATGGATTTCCTTCTAAGGTATGTGGGTGTGCATTGTGTCTGTGTTGAGTATGTCTATCCTTTTCTTCTTCTCTTCTTCAGCGTTCCGAGCCATTGAGGTTCTTTGCTGCAAATACAATCCGTCTCCATTCGTCTCTCTGGTGGACCTTCTCTTGCCAGTCGTTGATTCCAAGTGCTTGTAGGTCTGTACATGTATTATCTCTCCACCGCCTTCTTGGTCTACCTCGGGGTCTGCGGTCATTTATTTCCTGAGTGTAAGCGAGTTTTGTTTCCCTATTATCTTCCATTCTTTCTATATGCCCCAGCCATTGTAGTCTATTAGCCTTCATGATACCAGTGATTAGCGGGGACTTAAACAGATCATAAATGTCTTTGTTACTTCTTCTTTTCCACTCTCCACTATGTGTATCCCTAATGGGTCCAAAGATGCGTCTTAAAATTTTGTTCTCAAAGGTTTGTAACAAGGCTTCGTCTCTTTTCGTTGTACTCCAGGTTTCAGAGCCATACAGCACAACTGGTCTGATCAGTGTTTTGTATATTGTGATTTTGGTGTTACGAGATAGCGCCTTTGATTTTAGTAGATGTTGTAGTGCATAGTATATCTTATTTCCAGAGTTGATTCTAGTTTGTATTTCTTCCCTTATGATGTTGGAGCAGTTGAAGATTGTACCCAGGTATTTGTATGTTTCCGTTCTTTTAATGGTCATATTATTTATTTGTATGTGGCCTTTTCGCCGGAGCTAAATATACCTAATCTTGTTTCCAGTTCATATTGACAATTTTATTTGACAATTTGATTATTGTTATATCCTTCTTCCCCCACTGCTTTTCCTTTTGTTCCATCTCATTCTCGTTGTGTCCTTCAACGAAGCATGGAAACTTATTTTTCATAGTGTTCGAGAATTTGCATTTTCTCTTTGTAGAAGCCATTTTCAAAAACGTAGATGGCAAAAATTAGAAATTTTAAAAAACAACAATTTTAGGTGGCGTCTCTGCTACCGGAACCGGTAATAACATTAACATTTTGACCATAGAGACTACAGCAGGGGTGGCCAACCTTTTCAGCAGGAGGGCCAAATTTCAGAAATAATATTTCCTGCCGTGCCACGCACCTAATGTTTTTTTGTTAATTAAAGTAAACAAGCAAGCGTGATATAGCTTCGACCACATCGTCGTTTCCCACTTCGCGAGCCGCAACATGACTCCCGGCGGGCCGCATGCGGCACGCGGGCCTCGTGTTGGCCACCCCTGGACTACAGCATTGTTAGTGTTGCCGAATAGAGCAACAGTTAGATTCAAATTATACAAATAATTGGTGTTTCCTATTTGGTATAAATAGGAAAAATAAATAAATATTATTAAGCAATGGGTTTTAATAAAGAATGTAAACACACGGTAGAGTGTAGATACATTGTAAGTTGTAACAATAATACATAACTCCCGTGTGTTGCCGGGGTCCATAAGGGAAGCAAAGAATAGCAACACTGTAGCCTACCACGCATGTCGTAAGAGGCGACTAAGGAGGCTATGGTTCCGTCGCCCTGCTACTGAGTGAGTGCGTGGCGCGACACTGTGAGCTGTGAGTTTCGTGTGAAATGCTTTGGAATCTGCCCGAGGTTTTTTGGAACGTGACTGCATGTTCGGAGCGATGGCAGCCGGCTATGTCCCAGAGTTGACCAGTTTTTGCCTTATGCAGAAATGCGTGGCTGCTGGGCTTCTGGTTGACTGCCACTGCCATCGACGATGAACTGTATTTTCGTGGACTGTGTGGGTGAACATCTAGGAAACATCCAGATGGGAAAATGACTGCCGATTCCATCAGAGATAAACTGGATGTTTCGTGGGGGACTATTGTGTTGACATTCTGGTGGCGGCATTATGCACAGTGTATCTGTGCGGGCTGTTGTTTGTCGAGACACCTGTCTTTTCCACTTTTCACATTGGGCAGTGGGGAGCGCTTTATGTGATATTCACTGACACAGGAACGGAGCATAATGGGGACGACCCGTTGCTGTGAAGTTGGAACAGTGACTAACTAACTAACAACAATACATAAAAAATGATAACATAAAATATTTAAAAAGCCGGACATTTTAAAGGTTGTTTAGCTTTGCCTGCCGGACGGAGGACGCGAGGCTAAAAAGGAGGACATGTCCTCTCTTTGCCGGACGTCTGGCAACCTTATACAGGGGGAAATGTGGACATCAGAGGACAAGCTAAACACCAACCTTAAAAAGATGTCGTGTACAGAATGGTTTGTTAGTACGAATAATTTTGTTTTTCTCGCTACGAGGCGAAGGCGTTACAGACACAATTCGTAATCCCGCATACCCGCGTTCGAAACACAGCTGCAATTCGTAATCCCGCATACCCGCGTTCGAAACACAGCTGCAGACGATTTGGCAGCAAACCGTCTTGCGTTGGTGTTTTTACGAAATGGTATGGATGCCGGTCATTCGGAGAGCGATGGTGGACTGCTGAGCGTGGTCTTGCCAAGAGATCCCAACAGCAGAACATGCTGGTGTTGACTGCAACGCCCTATAAAGGATATTTTTCACATATCCTTTACAGAGCATCGCTGTCAACATCAGCATTTTTTAGCTGATTGTTGAATTTCTTGGCGAGATTGCGCTCGGTGGTTTGCCATTGCTTTCTGAGCGACCGGCTAACATACCCCGTAAGTTACCGACGCGGAGAGAACCGCTACCAATTCTTGTGCACGTCACGTCACGTTACGAGAGTGTGCGGGATTACGGAGAAAGTCGTGTAACACCTGGACCAGGGATGACGGCCCTGTAAAGGATATGCAACTAATTTTATTTTATTTACTACAAGGGAAATAATTGCATCTAGGTTGAAGTCATATTACTGCTTTAACAATCAAGGGGGAATAATTATAGATTTCACTATATTTGTACTGACAGCTATTTTGCACGAGAATTATATGTTTATTCCCCTGTAACAATTTTATTAATATTATAGAAAGTATAAATTGAATGTTACCATCATAAAAGCTATATACAGTTTTGAATATTATTTAAAATTTTAGGCACCAAGTTGTTGTATAATAAATAGTGTTTAGTAAATTATTTATTTCTTTATCTGCCTGGCCGTGTCTCACTAAACAGAATTTACGCATACTCTGGTTTCTCTTCACAACGTACACGTTTACGTCATTATCTGTTGAGTCTGAACATAACTGAAGAACTACAGACCAATTTCCTTACTTAACACAGACTACAAGATACTTGCCAAAGCACTCACCAACAAACTTAAACCTTTCATGCCAACACTCATACACCCAGACCAACAGTGCAGTGTCAAACAAAGAAACATACATAATCACACCCATCTCATTAGAGACATTATCACCTACACCCACGGGAAAGACTGTCCATCCTCCCTCTTGTCCTTGGATCAAGAGAAGGCCTTCGACAGAATTTCCCACACTTACCTGCACAGGACACTAGAACACTGCAACATAGGGCAGTACTACCGGCAGTGGATACAGATCCTGTATAAAAATCCTGAGAGTAAAGTGTTGGTGAACCATTCACTGACAGCAAGCTTCAGGCTCACAAGATCTGTAAGGCAGGGATGCCCCTTATCACCACTACTGTATGTGCTGACCCTAGAGCCACTATTAGAAAAGATAAGACAAGACACTAGTATTAAGGGAACCTTCCTGCATGGGATAGGAGAGCAGAAGCTCATCGCCTATGCAGATGACACTGCTTTCTTTCCCACCAGCAACACATCAATAAGGAACATACTCCACACCTTTACCCATTTTGGAAAAGGCAGTGGAGCCAAAGTAAATGTACAGAAGTCACAGATAATGGGTCTGGGAAAGTGGAAACAGAAATCTGATTTCCCTCCAGATCTGAGACACACAGACACCATGAAACTGTATGGGATCACATTTCCATGTGATCCCACAGAAACACACAGACAGACATGGCATTCACTGACCCAACAGATCACAGACATGTTACATAGGTATAGGTACAAGACATCCACAATATTTGGTAGAAGCACAATAGTCAACACATACATAATACCTAAAATAATATACTTAGCGACAGTACTGGACCCTCCCAAACAGACCATCACAGACATAAACAAACAAATCAGACGCTTCATCTTCACCAACACAATATACAGCATCAAGCACAAAACTCTCATACAAGACAAACAGCAAGGAGGAATTGGATTACAAGACGTCCACACAAAAATACTGTCACTTAGAATTAGTTACATAGGCAAAATCATCAGACACCCAGAACAGCATAGATTAGCTTTATATTATATAGCACACAACATTAAACACCTCACACCTCTTAACAATGCAACTGCACATTACCAGGGAACACTGCCAACATTCTATCAGACATGCATACAGGCAATACAAAGACATGAACACTTAATACAGCAAACAACACACAAAATATACAAACAGTTAGTTAGAGAGCAAGCACCACCACTCAAACTTAGGATCAAAAGAGGACACAAATACTTCATGTCTGACTTCACATGCACCTTTTCAAACCTACACAACAAACACATAACACCAAAAGCCAGAGAGATCACATATAGACTGATATACAATATGACGCCGACAACACAGGTAGAAGCACACAGATCTAAACAAACATCACAATGTCAATTATGTAGGAATAACACACAAGAGACAGAGGAACATATTTATTATACTTGTCCAACAATTACAGCCATACGCGCAACACTCAAACACCTCATACAAACACACACAGGCAAACAAACCGACATATATAAAGCAATTTTTCTCAATACTATACCAAAATCAGCAAAACACATACATACAAAACTACTCACAGCTCTTTCTTACTACAGACATCTCATATGGACATGTAGAAACTCAGCCAGATACAAACACCGCACATATAACACACACTTAATATCATTTATGTACACGCACAAAATAACACAACTGTTTCCTGAGTAAATCATATGTATTCTTCATTATTGAACTACAAAGTTGGTATACATGAGTGCGAGAAAGAATCTGGGAAATGTGAATGAATGCGGTTTGAATGAATATACAATCACATATGGTTTACCAAACCAACGATATTGTAAAATGTGTGAAAACACAAATGCTTGTTTTATTCTTTAAAAAAAAAAAAAAAAGGGAAAAGATGAATGAACCCTTACAAAAAGGAGAAAAAAAAAAAAAACAAAAAAAAAAAAAAAAAAAAAATGCAAGGAGAAAAGAAAACAACTCCTTTACTCCTACTATTATTAAAAAATAGTAGGTTGCAATTCTATGTTACATGCTATGCTATATTAAAACCATTGCCGAGATAATCATGTTTAGTAAGTGGAATCACATGTTTATTATATTTTTGTAATTATTATTACTATCATTATCTTTCCTGTCTTTATTCTCAGTAATTGTTTCTACCATTACTATCATTATCATCGTTATAAATATTTAACTTCATCTCGCTGTCTTTATTCTCAGTAATTGTTTCTACCTTTACTATCATTATCATCGTTATAAATATTTAACTTCATCTCGCATTACCCCCCCCCCCCCCTCCTCCCCCCTAGCCTTGTTGCCTTTGCTGATGGCCTCACCGTTTGGTTCAAATTGGTTGGTGAGGTTGGGCCAATGGAGAGGGCGGCAGCAAGGGAAACAAAAATGGGAAGTTTTTCTTTCTCTTTGTTGCCCCCCTTTCACATGTAAATATGTTCAATGAATTAAATATGCATATGTCACATACACGCCCACATGCAACGCTCGGTATATACACGCACACAAATACTGAACCCACAGGACGCATGTAACAACACTAACAACGCAAATGCAATTGTACTGCTGTTACGATGCTCTCTTAAGAGATTGGTGGATAATTCAGTATTACTATATGATTATTATGGTTTGATTGTTATTAATTTTAATTTAAGATCACTATTACTATTAGTATCCTCCCTCACCTCCGATTTCTCCCCGCTTATTACTGTTGATGTTGATGCTGAAGCCGCCCCCATTGGTTGGCTCCAAAATGTCCACTGCCTTTATCAACACTACCGAAGAGGTGGTTATGGTGTTGGCGGTTTTGGAGCCGGCTGCTGGTGAGGGTGGAGACAGGGGAAACAAACAGGGTAAAATAACATACATTTGGGTTACCCCAATTTCATATGTAATTATGCCAAAGGAATTATTGTTGTAATATTACACATATGTCACCTACACGCCCACATGCAACGCTCTGTAGATACACGCACACAAATATTGAACACACAGGACGCATGTAACAATACGAACAACACAAATGCAATTGAACTATTATTATCATGCCTCTTACGACGATAGTTACCCTTTTGTATGGATTTTTACTATTACTATTATGCTCCCTCATTTCCCCCACCCTTTCGATACTGTTGGTTTTGATGCTGCTGCCGCTTTCACCGGTTGGTTCTAACAAGTTTTACTGCCATTTTCCTCATTACCAAGTGGTGATGATGGTATTGGTGGGGTTGGAGCGGACAGGTGAGAGGGTGGCAGAGGAAAAACAATGGTATCCTATCGTCTTGTTGTTGTTTGTACTCGTTTTTCGTTACCCCCCCCCCCCTCCCATTTCAAATGTAAAAACGTTGTAAAAAATGTTGTAAAATTTTGCGCATATGTCACCAACACTTCCACATGCAACGCTCTGTAACAACACGAACAATACATCTTGCAATAACTTTAACACTCAATAAACGTTTAAAAAAAAAAAAAAAAAAATCTGTTGAGTCTGATGATTTTTGAAGCAGATGGAGTAGCCATGGTTTACTGGCATTCATTGAGTGACTCGTTAGATAAAAGCAACTATGCTAAAGGAGAAGCTGGCGTGGTAGAGAAGACACTTTGTGTTGGCACTGAGACAGGAGCAATCCTCATGTTTGATGTTCCATCCAGGGGAAACAATATCGCGTTGATAGATACTGTTTGCAAACACGAGGCCCCTGTCTCAGACCTGACCTCTGAGAGAGATGTGTTGGCCAGTGCCGATGACCTGGGAACTATCATCATGTGGAAGTTTAACGGCACCAAGCTGTCACCAGTGACCAGCATTCGAGGAACTGGGTGGCCATGCAATAGTTTAGCCTTGTGGAAAAGCGTCCTGATTGCTGGGTTTGCCTCTGGTCATCTCCGAGTCTACAATGCCAACTCTGGAATCTATGGAGCGGAGGTCTTAGCGCACGCTCGCACAATCAATGCTGTAGATGTTTCCAAAGAAAATGGAATGGTATTGTCTGTCAGTGATGACACGTTCTTCAGGGTGTGGCGTCTCACGGCCTTGAATGTCCCCCAGATTGAGTTCTGCTACGGGGAGTGCGTCAAGAATGTACAGCTTGTGGGCGGCCGCTTTGTGGATGGACAAGGGAGAGCACTCTGTGTAACAGGCTATGACAGCAATGAAATTGTCATCGTTCTCCAAGTGTAGCAATATTTTCATGCAGAAAACTAGCTTGTTTCCACAAGTTGAGTACTTGTACACATACAATGAAACTATCTTTTTTCCACAAGTTGAGTACTTGTACACATACAATGAAACTAGCTTGTTTCCACAAGTTAAATACTTGTACGCATACCATGAAACTAGCTTGTTGTAACAATTTACACACTTGTATGCATACCAAGAAACTAGATTGTTTCCATTATTTAAATATTTGTATGTATAACATGAAAGTAAATTGTTTCCGCAAGTTAAATACCTGTACAAATACAATGAGACAAGCTTGTTTCTACACTTTAAATACTTGTACACTTAACATGATTTTCTGTACTTAAATGTCAACAGATTTACCTTGATGGTGTCACCTGACAGAAGGGCAAGGCAATAATTAAACATTCATACGTGCAATAAAGGACACTCAGAGCATCTTAGTGTGATAGCACGAAGATGATAGATGAGAGAGGAGGAGAATAAAAGGTCGGAGCGGGGAAGGAAGATAGGTGTAAAGAATAAAGAATTGATAGATAAAGATTGTCCGTCTTCCGGTCGTAGAGATAACCACTGATGTGTGATTACCCTTGGTTTTATCTACCAACCTCACAAGTATACAGGTATGCAGGTCACGAATACAACACTACTCTAACCGACAATAGTATAGGCACTCAAAAGAATAAGCTAACACTGAATCAAGATTATTTGTTTCTCAAAAGAAATTACAAAGTATCGAGCTTCTCAAAAGAAATTACAAAGTATCGTGCGAAAACAATTCAAGTTATTATGGGGAAAATGCTGTCAGATAACTAGCATCAATAGAATGCCATCAAACGAATATAAACACTAAGTAATTGCAACTAAACCAATAACTAGTCACATATCAATCAGGGGGATATAATATGAAAGTACGCAAATCGGACAAGAAAGTATATAAATCTAATAAGGATGCACACCCAACTACCACCGTAAAATTACCGCCCACTAGTTTTACCCAGGCAATCGGTCAAGCGACAACCTGAAAATTAAACAAAAAGACACCCTTGACCATATGAACAGCATCATCGGGTGTCATCAACCTACTGCTCACCCTTGTCTTCGGCTACGTGTATTGATATCGGGTCAGTGATATTCCACCACAGCCTGGGCGGTCGTACACCATCAACCAGTGTTCCCCGATGCCAATATCAACCCATAAAATCCAAAACACTTCACCATGTGTAATAATCATCTGATATTAATACCATACCCACGCAGACACTGATAGTCCTCCCACAGCGGACAAACACATATAAATCGGCAGTGGGACAACCCTAAACATCAACTCCTGATCCGCTTGTCCACACCGAACAGGTTTCCCTGCACTAGACACATAACACAACCGCTGATAACTGGACGCCACATTTTAACAGCTATATCAGGTAACCCCCAACAACAACATTTCTGTCCCCGAGGCTGACAACACAATACACCAGTGACATGTACTGGCGCCATGTCTCCTTATCATTGGCGCCACCATCGTCCTGAACAGCATGTATTAATATTATATATACTTATATATATTCATTCTCAACAACATAAATTCCCCCTGTCATTAATCATAAAACAATCAACGCATCATAAACATAGCAATTGATCAATAACCTGTACCCCCCAGTGACTTCAGCTCCCCTCATGCGTCGTCTATATGTAACCTAAGCCATGAACCCCTACGCTTCAGCATCACTGCGTATATAATAGCCATTGTCAATAACAACATAAATCTACACCATTAACAATATCATTGCAGCTTCGTACCCCAACAGTAATTGTAAGACAACAAGATGGGACACATATACTGCCCACAAATCACATATACGAAATGCCCCTTTACACTGAAACCCCTACTATCATTATAATCTTTTGCAGTAAATAAGTTCACTCATGATTAACCATCATTATGGACCTTCAACATTGACCAAATAAATCCGTACAATCATTAACACAAACCCATGTTGACAACATAGATTCATATCACGCCTAACAACATCCTAACCATGATAATTGATCAATGTGCATCTTCATCCATCCCCACAGTATTGTTTATCGTCTTTATTAGCCAATCTTCTTCAATATTCAGCTCTTGAAGTATGGACTCAACTGTCCTTTTCTTTACCCAAGATATTCCCACAACCAGTCTGTAAGGTTTATACCCAAAGGCATTCCTGTCCCCTTCAGCTCACTTAGTGCGCGTCCAAGCCTCCAGCTGTATATAACCACTGCTGCCCATCCCCTAACTCGCCTTATAGTACTAAAGCTATTTAAGCCTTTTATTCCCGATTTTTGTGTAGATCAGAACTCGTGCCTTCAAATTCGCAGGACGACAATGTCTTTCGCGCTAATCATAACAGAGCCTGACCCCGGTTTCCCCTCTGCTATACAACACTGCGTTCTTTTCTTCACATTCCTGTTCTTAAGCTCTGTCCATTCATTTGCTGTAGTCATCTGGTTCCGTTGTTTGGTTTGACCTGGTGGCCGAGTCTAGTACCCGCCCTACCTGTCCTGTCGTGTTTACATTTCTATGAGAAATAAATTGGGGACTTTTGAGGCCACTAATACCGTTCGCAAATAATCACCCCTAGTATGGTTTTGCGCTCATCTTTCTGCTTCGTAATTAGCCACTGCGAGTTTTGGTTGATTAGTTACGTACTCTTTACTTCTTTATAGAACGTCGCAGTCAACCCCGCTATCGGCCGATTGTAGTTTGCTAATGCCCCCTGGTTTAGACTGCTATTATAGTTAGGTAGTTAGATACGGGTCCGTTACTGGACGTCGCAGTCAAACCTAGCTTTTACCGACTGCTCATGATTCCTCGGCCAATTCATCCACGGTGGTTTGCCATAACTTTATAAACTAAAGTATCATTACCCACGCCCGATTATAGCTTAACATGTATACAAGTTAATCTTAACCAACGTACGTTATAGTCCTGTCCAGTGGATTCTTGCTCGTCTGTCTACAGGTGCTTTGGTCTGATCACCACGCCCGTCTTAGAGTGATTTCACCACTTTCCAATAAAGTCAGGATTCTTCCAATTTTGTTTGAACAGTTCTCTGGATGATCCCATCAAACGTGTGTCCTCTTAGCCCAACTTAGTCTTGTATGACTTTCGCTAATGATTGGAATTGACAGTGATTCCCCGGCAGCAATCAATAGTTTCTTATGGGCGTTTCTTTTTCCAACACGTAAGTCCGTGTTTCCTTTGGTCCTTAGGTATATCTGCCCGACCAGAGTTCCTACAGCCTTCTTGGTCTCAACAGCCCTCGAGTATGTACACTCGGCCGTCTCAAACCTGCTTATCTCGCCAACTGTCTGCTGTACCGAGTATATATCCTGCTCGATTTGGCGCCTTTCTGGAATCACATGACCATGCCCTCTCTCATCCCCCGAAGGTCCTCCAATCCGTACCCTGATTAATTTGCATACTCACTCTGCATCATATCATTAACCCAAATCGATATTATTTCTGGGGTTCATGGCCGGGTCCATGGTCCTGAGTTCATGTACTTTTCCCGCTGCCATAAATTTTGAGTATGGCGTTCCTTTCCGACAGCCCGGGTCACTTCCGATTCCGCCTGTACTCATAAATTCTGCTACATCCAAAGTTCACCGTTGTCCACCTGACAGCTTGAACCCAAAGTGTAGATTACATCCGGCATTCCGCTCCCTGAGAAACCACTAGTTAACAATGGAAGGTGACTTGGCGGCTATTCGGCCACGCACTCCCGCTCAACCTCTGAATATTTTTAAAACAATCCTAGTCCTTGAACTTTCTGTTTCACAAATATTCTAGTCCATGTCCCCCCCTCCCCCGGTAAGCTTGGGCGGTTTGTGAAAGTCATTCCCCATACCGTCTCATTAGTAATGTATGACACGACATACAGAGTATCTTAGTATTGTATGACAGGACATTCAGAGTGTCTTAGTAATATATGACAGGACATTCAGAGTGTCTTAGTAATATATGACAGGACATTCAGAGTGTCTTAGATAAGGTGGATTCCGTTGTCTGTGCTAGAATGTTCAACTGAAGATGTTCTGCTCACAGACCAAAGTATGACCTGCTTAGGCAGCAGAAGATTGTCATTACTGATGGGCACTGTGGAAGTGGAGCTGCAGTGTCACAATGATTAGCACACTGGTCTTCTTGTCATATGGTCTTTTAATCATGTGGTTCTGTGATCATGTGTCTTTTGATACAGTATGCTATAGGAAGATGGAATAAATCTACCTGGGTGTTTTTGTCGTGCACTTTCAGTTTATGTGAATTCCTGGGAAGACGAGAGGGGGGGCTGAGTGGTATCGAGGTATGGTGTCTGCCTTGAGTGCTTGAGGTCCCGGTTCAAGCTCCGGTGAGGACCAGGATTTTTTCACATGGACTTCTGGTAACAAAATTTCCTCTGGTCTATGGGTAGTGAAATTGGATGCCCGTGTGTATCCCTTGGTAGTCTGAAATCGAAAAAGAGTAGCCTAATGGCACCGCCCTGGCAAAATTTCGAGTTAAAAATCTACGCAAAGTATTTCAGGATCCTCGCTTGTGCTATGGAGTTCGTGCACTGAGCTGAGATTCTCTAGACCCAGTCTTGAGTTAGGAGTAGAACGTAGCACTTATGGGTTACACCCTTGTGCCATGATGTTGATCCGTCGACTAAACTAAACTAATTAATGTGAAGTCCGTCCAGCTGTAGAATTATAAATGTCTTAGATGATGCCTTTATGGGGGAAAAATTAAGAAAGTTGCACAACAGGGACAACAGTGATGGTGATTCTAGCAGCGATGATGGAAATATTGCAGTACGACAAAAATTATCTAAAAGACGTAACAATCCCATGATACAGTCGACAACGAGGATTAAGCTTGGAGCAGGTGTTTCATATTAAAAGCTTATCAGATAAGGACGACAGTGATGTGGGAACAAACAGTCTCACGGTTTCTTACAAATCAATCAGATCAGGGGAAAGAGAAGGACCAGATGACATGGGAGCTACATCTGTAGTTGAGATAGACACACAGTCAGACAGAGATGCACAAGCCATACTTCAGCGCAGAACACAAGTACAGAAGGAGCTGAAGGAAAAAGAGGATGACAAAATATACAGAGGACTTAATAACTATCACCAGTACTATGAGAAGAAAGATTCTGTTCAGGGAAATGCTGAGAGTGGGAAAAATAGATTTGGACCATTTCGTGCCCCAGCTAATCTTAGATCAACAGTTCGGTGGGATTATCAACCTGACATCTGCAAAGATTGCAAGGAGACTGGATTCTGTGGATTTGGTGATTCGTGTAAATTTCTTCGTGATAGGTCTGATTACAAACATGGATGGCAGATTGAACGGGAAATGGAGGAGGGAACTTACGGGCGGAAAGATGAGCAGAACTATGAAATCAACAGTGATGAAGAAGACTTCCCATTTAAGTGCTTTATCTGCCGCAACTCTTTCAAAGACCCTGTTGTCACAAAGTGCAAGCATTACTTCTGTGAGAAATATGCACTAAACCACTACAAGAAGTCCAAGCGTTGCTTTGTGTGCGCGGAATCAACGGGGGGGGGGGGGGGATTTTCAATCCTACTAAAGAATTAATTTCCAAACGGGAGAACTTGAAGATCAACCTGGTGATGCTAACGACTCTGACGATACTTGATTATGGCAGATCAAGTTTGCTGTTGATCAACTCAAGTTTACAGCAATAATACATGGACAAATTGTTTAGTTTAGTTTTAGTTTTAGTCGTTGGATCAACATCAAGGCACCCATAAGTGCTCCGTTTTCCTCCTAACTCAAACCTGAGACTGGAGAAACCAGCTCAATGCACGACCTCCGTTGCATCGGCGAGGATCCTGAAATACTTGGGTAGATTTTTAACACGAAATTTGGCCCGGGCAGTGCCGTTAGGCTACTCTTTTTCGATTTCCAACTGCCAAGGAATTTTTTACGTGCGCAACAATACACACGGGCGTCCGATCTCACTACCCAGAGACCAGGGAAAATTTTATTACTGGAAGTCCAGGTGGATTTTTTAAATAAGTTCCGGTCCTCACCTGGGCCTGAACCCGGGACCTCCAGCACTCGAGGTGGACACCATACCTCGAGACCACTCAGCCCCCCTCAACCACAAATTGTACAGAGAACAGTTCATTTCTGAGATAATGAGTTCGCATATCACATATTGTTATGTGGGTAAACAATACTGTTTGAAATTAAAACATGAATTAAACTCAGAAATCAAATGAAAAAAAAAATTATTCAATTTATTTGGCTAGTTTATAAAATTGCAAAAAGTGCTAACGCACTTCTGAAAACACTTCGCTCGTATTATACGCCCATTTCTGATGCCGCGGGACAATGCTATTTCTTATACCTAACACAGGTAGCATACAACCAAAAGTATAAAGAACTACATGGAATGAACCTGAAGGTCGCGAGCTGCAATCTTAAAATAGAGATCCAGCACGTTGAAAAGGAAAAAGAGCGGGTGACCATCCACTGGTTGACGAATACCATGAGCCGCGAGACAGTCAAAGAGTTGGTCGGAATGGCAACAGGCGACAAAGACGCCGAAGTATTCAGACTGAAATATGGTGCGGGGAAGTGGGGTGCTTTGTGCAACCCAACTCAAGAAGTGCCGCATTATGCTAGGTTAAACATCCCTGGAGTAACCGGTAACAACCACCGTATCCTCTTCACGATGCCAGGGCGCAGAACAACGTGCCCAAACTGTGGTCTGGACGACCACTGGGCCAACAGGTGCCCGAGCCGAAGACCGTGGCCAAAAGTTGATGAAAACACGGTGGAGAACTTTCCACCGCTGATAGAAACAAATCGTCAGCAGGCACTGACTCAATCACGAGAACAAGTGGAAACCACGGCCCCGAAGACAACACTAATGTCCACGCCAGGACCAACATCACTCGAGACTGACAACACCAATACCTTGGCAACAAACGACATTACAACACAAAGAACAAATCAACAAAAGGAACAAGATAGCAAAACCCAACCCAAATCCAACTCACCTACCACCCCAAATACGCACCCATCCCCAACCCCGACCAAGGAGAAAAATTCAGATGAACGGGAACCCATTAAAAATGACAATTTTTAGATCTGGCTAAAGCATATGACCAATGCTGGAGACAAGCAGCTCTGATCAAAATCAACAAAATAGGGATAATAGGCAGGACATATCGATATATCGAAAACTTCCTACAGAACAGAAGCTTCACCGTACGAATAAAAAGCGAGGAATCCAGAACCTATGAGCAAGGAAACGGAATACCACAGGGATCAGTAATATCACCGACAATATTCGCAATATTAGTAAATGACCTAGATGAAGAAAAACTAGAAGACAGGATAGGGATATCGCAATTCGCCGACGACTGTGCAATATGGAGAAGCGGAAGACACATAAAAACCACAAGAGACCCACTACAACGGCAACTAACCAGAATTGCCAAATGGATGGAAAAATGGGGCTTCCAGATCAACACAGACAAAACGGTCAGTATGATATTCAACGCGAAAAGAAAACGAAACTACACGGACGGGGACATCAAGATCCAAGGGAAGAATATAAAGAGAACAAACAACACAAGATTCCTCGGGATGACACTAGGCGAACAACTAAGTTGGAGAAAACATATAGACCAGACAGTCGAAAAAGGCAAAAAGACAAATATTCTAAGAGTAATTAAAGGCAGTGGATGGGGAGCCCATACAAAAACGATGCTAATGCTATACAAATCTCTGATCAGAGGAAGAATAGAATACGGAAGCATAGTATACGACTCTGCACCGGAACACAACAAACGAAGACTGGACTCAATACAGAACCAAGCGCTGGGCATTATCCTAGGAACAGGCAAGCAAACACCAAGGGAAGCCCTAGAGGTAGCACTAGGAGTACTTCCACTACAACTGAGAAGAAAGAAATTAGTGTACAACTACTGGATGAAGGCTGCGAAGGATTCAAGACACCCCGCGTTCAGTGCATTCGAAGAAAACAGAAGCAAATGGGGAGGAATACCCATACAAAAGACACAAACACCAGCAGGATGGACAGCTGCACAAGAGATGAACGCGGACGAGAAACTAGCCAGGGCACTGGCACGAACAAAAGTCCACAGACAAACAACACCCCAATGGGAGCTAAAACTACCATTTACGGATACGACACTCGCGAGCATAATTAAGAAATCAACAGAGGACAGGGAAGCCAAAGACATAGCGGAGGAATACATAAGACAAATAAGCACGGACAACCTCACTATATACACAGACGGATCAAAGAACGAGAATGGGGAGGTAGGGGCAGGAGTAGTAGTACCATACTGGAACATCCAAAAGGAGTACAAAATAACAGACAATACATCGGTATACACGGCAGAACTAGTAGGAATTATGAAAGGACTAGAAATAGCAACAGAGAACCCCCCTATAAAACTAACTATACTGACGGACTCACTATCTGCAGTACAAGCGCTAGGCAACCACACTAAAGTGAACAGACAAGACCTGAAAGAGAAAATACTAACACTAACAACAAAACTAAGAAGTATGGGATGCCAGGTCACAGTTGCATGGATACCAGCACACAAAGGGATAACTGGCAATGAGAGGGCAGACAGGGCCGCAAAACGCGGGACAAGCAGCCAGAATATAGTAAACACAGGACTCGGCATTCTGGAGGCAAAAAGCATTATCAAACAACAAGTAATCGACAAATGGAAACAACAATGGAGAGACAGCAATAAAGGACGACACGCCTACCACATGCTCAGAGAGCCAAGTATGAAAAGTCAAGTGAAAGACAACACAAAAATACCAACGTACAAGAAACTATGGAGATTGAGAATCGGGAAATGGAAAGATAAAATCACCCGACCACTTTGCATTGATTGCCTGGAGGAAAACACTATAGAACACTACCTACTATCGTGCACAGCCTATGTCCAGGAACGCAGGGACCTAGTAGAATACTTCCAAACAAGAAACACTACGATGACGATGAAGGAATGCCTACAGGTGGAAGGCGACAAAGAAGTACAAAAGCTTACAAAACAATTCATTGCAAGAACAGGGAAAGAAATATAACCAACATAAAATAAAGCCAACAGCAAAATAAAAATACAGTGAGGAAAAACTCGACCACACGAAAACCAGACAATAGGAAATATATAGGGGTGCGTTAAAACTCTCAAATGGTGGACAATAGAGAGACGAAACGACCCTCTCCGACGCGGGATACAAGGAGAAGGGTGGAAATTGCCTCAACGATGGAGAAGACGATGGGAAACCTCCCTGACGATGGATAAGAGGGACGTGCAGGAAACCCCTCCGGTGCGGGACAAGAGGAGACGGTAGGAAACCTCCCAACGATGGACAAGAGAGACGATACAATCCGACCCCTATGCTTGACAAAAAACCGCTGAACCAAGACCCAAAAAAACAAGTCCAGACGATAACAGGCGCCCCCCCCCCCGGGCAAGCCCAAGAAAACAGATGATAAGAGACAGCCCCTCCCCACCCCCAGGGTCAGCCCCGGACAAGAAAACAACAAACCGATAATGACAGCAGACACACCAGCAACAACGACAGAAGCAAAAAGGATGGCAAAAAAGAGGAACTCGGCCAGACATGCAGTAATAGAAGCTGTCCAACGCACAAAAGACCAGAAAACCTATACCGCACTATGAACCACCACAACTATAACCAACGTCATTGAGACGGGTTGAACGAGGTGGAGAGTTTCTTTTTTTTCGACAAATCGGAATCGGAATCGCTCTGTCGTGGAGATTGGGTGCTTTATTTTTGTTACATCGTTGTAAATATGAATCTGGATATAGATTCTTGCTAGGCATACATTTGCAATAACATGGTGTACAGGCAATGAGACGTGATACTGATAGTATCGTTAAGCAACAAAGGAATGCTGTTAAACTGATTGCCTGCCAAACAAAAAAGTGGTCATACCCAAACAGAGATTCAAGGCAGAAAATTTGAACTAGGGGTATGCCACAATTTTGCTTTTAAAATGGTTAAAATTGTAGCAGATCTATTGTATTACATATAACATTAAAGAGGATTGCACAAGGAACATGACAGTGTTAATAATAAATTGATAGGTTACAAATATTATGACAATAATGAGAGTTTTAGTAATAACAATTGAAATTAAAGTGTTAAAAATTATGAAAAAAATTCAATTACCAAGGCGTTATTTTATATCCGAAGCCGCTAATCCAGTTAAAGTTAGTGAATTTTATTACAAACACCAGTTGGGTTCTAGAATATCACAAGAACTGCTCCATAACACGAATAAAACGCAATGAAATCATAACATTATGAAGTACATCATTTTCACACAAAATGAAAAAACCATCATTTTCTTAGATTGTTGTTAGATTGTTGTTGTTCTTAGACTGTTAGATTTTTTTTCTCTATATTATTACCGTCTTCTACATAAATATCTCACTACTGCACAGGTTCGTTTTCGAATCTATCACAAAGTCGTTTACATCAATAACTATAATATAAAACTGTTTAAAACTGTAATTTTGTTAAAATATATGAGGTCCTTCACCAGAAAGTAATGTCACAAAAGTTCGCATCACAAAAATAAATTTCGAATCATGTTTTCATGTGTATTCTTCTTTGCCATGCGGGATTTTGCACACGGAAGCAAGGTAATTCTTTCGTTCTGAAGTTTAATTCAATGGGACACTGAAATGGTGGACTGGAATGGAGACATGGTTCAGTTTAAACCACGATAATAACAAATCTTTAAAGTGGATCGCGGGTGTGAGGTTTGGGTTACGGGGTCTATCAGACGGTCTCCGGCAGGCAATCAGTTTTAAACATATTTCACTTATTCACTTATAGTCTTTTTTTTTTTTTTTTTTTTATAATTATTTTTCTCTATAAATATAATTGCATAACCAATAAAAGTTCGGTTGGACTGCGACGTCCTGCTTATATGCAGCTAGCTTTATTTTTGGCCTGTTAAACAGACCGAGTAAACATTTCTTAAAATGGGTTGATGTGTTGATATATATAGTTAAGTATGCATAAAATTTGGTGGAACTGCGGTAAAGCTGTGAAAGTTTAAACAATATATAATGACACAAAGTAGTGCAGCTTTACATAACAGAGTTACGACACATACAGAACGTTGCGGCGGTTAGCCTTCATCAGCAAACAAACACATTCACAAACACAACATACAGTCAAGGAGAACTCCTGTGACTACATTAGAAGGTGATGACAGGACGAGAGGAACAAATGCATGGGAAAATGGAAGCAATGAAGAGGAAACGAGAATTGACAAAATGTTAATTGAAAAGAATGTTAGTCGAAGAAAATGTTTAATAGAAAAACTGTTTATAGAGAAAAAAACTGTATACTCACCTCACGTACGGACCTGTGAATGTTTACGGAAATCTCAGGTGTATTTTTATAACGGTGCTGGATGTTACGGTACAGTGAGCACAATGAATGTGCGTTAACACTTTGATGTCGTACGTTGTGAAGAGAATCCAGAGTATGCGTAACTTCTGTTTAGACAGACGCGGCCTAGCAGATAAAGAAATAAATAATTTACTAAACATTATTTATTATACAACAACTTGGTGCCTAAAGTTTTAAATAATATTCAAAACTGTATATAGCTTTTATGACGGTAACATTCAATTTATACTTTCTAGAATATGAATAAAATTGTTACAGGAAAAAACATATACTTCTCTTGCAAAATAGCTGTCAGTACAAATATAGTTAAATCTATAATTGTTCCCCCTTGATTGCTAAAGCAGTAATTTGACTTCAACCTAGATGCAATTATTTCCCTTGTAGTAAATAAAATAAAATTAGTTGCATATCCTTTACAGGGCCGGCATCCCTGGTCTAGGTGTTACACGACTTTCTCCGTAATCCCGCACACTATTGTAACGTGACGTGACGTGCAAGAGAATTGATAGTGGTTCTCTCCGCGTCGGTAACTTACGGGGTATGTGAGCCGGTCGCTCAGAAAGCAATGGCAAACCACCGAGCGCAATCCCGCCAAGAAATTCAACAATCAGCTAAACAATGCTGATGTTGACAGCGATGTCCTGTAAAGGATATGTGAAAAAAAAAAATCCTTTACATGGTGTTGCAGTCAACACCAGCATGTTCTGCTGTTGTGATCTCTTGGCAAGCCCACGCTCAGCAGTCCTCCATCGCTCTCCGAATGACCGGGATCCATACCATTTCGTAAAAAAAAAAAAAAAACGCAAGACGGTTTGCTGCCAAATCGTCTGCAGCTGTGTTTCGAACGCGGGTATGCGTGATTACGAATTGCGTCTGTAACTCCTTCGCCTCGTAGTGAGAAAAACAAAATTATTCGTACTAACAAACCATTCTGTACACGAAATCTTTTTAAGGTTGGTGTTGTTTAGCTTGTCCTCTGATGTCCACATTTCACCCCCACCCCCCCCCCCCACCCCCCTGTCAGCTTCCTTGGAACCTCTGTATTTTATTTATTTATGCCAAGCAGAGACAGCAAGAATACCGCATGACGAGAACACAGAAGAAGAACCATCTGCAAATCTAACCATTAGAGAACTCCTGTTTGCGGACGACCAAGCACTAATAGCAAAATCAGAAGCTGAATTACAAGACCACATGAATAGTCTAAACGAAATGTGTAGGGAACATAACATGAAAATTAGCACAAGCAAAACAGAGGTAATGACTAAAACTAAAGAAGAACAAACAGCAACAATTCACCTAAACGAACATCCCTTGAAACAAGTAAAGAGCTTCAAGTACCTAGGAAGTATAATATCATCAAATGGCATATCAGAAGACGAGATCGAAAATAGGTGCAATAAGGCAAATCAACTCATTGGACAAATGGCACCAATACTAAAGAACAAACATGTATCAATAACTACTAAGAAAGCACTTTACAACACAATCTTCCTACCAACTCTGTGCTACCAATGCCAAACCTGGACAATGACAGAAAAAGAGAAAAGAAAAATCACAACAACAGAAATGAGGTTCCTTAGAAGAATACTCAACGTATCAAGAAGAGATAAGATCAGAAATGAAGAAATCAGGACTAAAGTGGCGGTTAAAGCTGCTCTAGATTTTATTAGAAAGCAGCAGGTCAAATGGTTTGGCCATGCAAGTAGGCTACCAGTCAACAGTATGCCACAACAAGCAATGATGTACAGACCAGATGGAAATAGAGGAAGAGGCCGGCCACGTAAACGTTGGACGGAGGGAATAACAGAATCCATGGGAATGTCGATATACGAAGCCCATAACCGGGCACTCTCACGAAGTTTATACTTCACCTCGACACCGCAAGGTACAAGAGGAACACGATGAGATGAGATGAGATTTATTTTTGTTGCATGATTATGACACAGCCATGTACCACTCGAGCCGAAGTGCAGTAAGAACACACAAAGGTATATCAGATATGTTGTTTTTGTTGTTGTTGTTGAAATTTCTCGTGATATTTTATTTATTATCCTTCCACTATAATGCAGACATTTCTTATTTGTTCCAGATTTCCTGCGATAGCAGACGCATTCATTAATTAACATAATTAATTAAGTACGACTGTAAGTGAAGCGAGTAAATGAAATATGTGACACTTAAATTTGCATGCAAGAATTAAAAGTTCGATGCTATTATAAACAGTATTTTCACAACGTATAAATCTTTGGGTGTGATATCTTGGTAAGTTTACGTTCAGTAGTTTCAGATTCACATTTTACGGATTATTTAAACATACCAGTGATGTTAATTTTGTGGAAGTGAATTCGATAGTTTTTCACCACGTGTAGATCTGGATTAAAATTTCCTCTGCCACGGATTATTCAAACATATCAGTGATTTCAATTTTGTGGAAGTGTTTTCGATTGTTTTCACCACGTATAAATCTGTATTAAAGATTTCCTCTGTCACGCATTATATAAGATGGAAAACCAAATTGTAAAACGTGTCAAAGTCAACACGAGTGAAGGTTTCGAGGGAGGAGCGTTCCACCAAGCAAACACACTTGTGTTTTCTAAAGAACGCAGGCAATGAATTACCTGGGGATACGATTTGATCGAAGCCTTGCTTATAAGGAGCTCATAGACCAGGTGATAACAAAGGCCAAGCGATGGTTGGCTGCGATGCGGGTGATGGCGGTAGCAAACTGTGAGCAGCGCCATCTATGTCTTCTATACGAAGGGCTGGTCATGTCTGTTCTTGAGTATGCGATGGCAATCCTGACTCTCAGCCGCAAGCAAATAGAAAGGATGGAAAGGATACAGAATGAAGCTATGCCCATCATTCTTGGATGTACAAGAGATACAGCATGCAGGGCGATGTGCTACCTTCTTGATTTTCCAACCATTGAAGACAGAATACAAGTTTGCAGGGCTCTCGCCTACCTCAGAGTTAACACAAACACACAACATCCACTGCATAGTGAAATTATGAAGGTGAAGGGCAGCAGGTTAAAAAGAGGACGGTCGTGGATGGGTCAAGCCGAAGACATTCTTCAACTGGTGTGTTCACTTGAGGACTTAGAACCTGGCGAGGAGCGGGTACAAGTACCAACAGATTTCTGCACATCCTTATCAGTTTGCATCCAACTAGACAGAAAATGCAGACAAGAAAACCCGGCAGATGTGGAGGCGGAAGTACAAACGTTGATTTTCGAGAATTCGCTAGACGGTGATGCTGTCATTTACGCAGATGGGTCGGTCGTCCGACATGTGAGAAGCTCATGGGCCTTTACGGCTCAGGCCGGAGGGAGAATTGTGAAGGAGGACTCTCGTGCTTTTGCTGAGACCACAAGTAGACTGACTATGGAAGTCATGGCAGTAAGTAAAGCACTAACATGGCTCGAGACACAGACATTCACTAGGGCATGTTTCCTTAGCGACTCAATGTACATGCTCAAGAGGATAGAGATGGGGGAGATCCGAAGAGAATGGTTGCTGTCTCTGGAGCGGTCTCGGCTGGCAAAGATTAGTTTCATCTTCGTGCCAGGGCATGCGGGAGTACAAGGGAATGAGCGGGCTGACAGGCTCGCAGGTAACGCTACTGTGGAGGGCGGACGCGCCATGGACCAGGCTGACATTCTGAATGCTCTACGAGAAGTAAGACTTTTGCAAGAACCAAGTGATGACTGTGAATCTACAACCATGGCCAGACTGCGAGAACAGCAAATTAAAAGAGGGGTTGCCAAACAAGAACACTACGCAGAAAGCCAAAGAAGACTGATAAACCAACACCGAACTGGTGTCGTTTGTCGCTACACGCTGCTGGATTTGCTGAGGAGGGGATCCGAGCACTTATGGACTGAATGGTTCTATGTGCAATGAGGATGATCTGTCGACTAACTAACTAAATAACTAACTTAATCCTAATTTCTGGTCTGATTCTATGTAATCGTTTAGAGTAGCCATGATTGTTGAAAATTATGTTTACAATTGCAATATATCATACAAAAATTATAGTGTACAAGTGAATTTCAATCAATGTAATACACAATAATATATATAGTAAATATATAATGATAACAATGGGGGAAAAAAGACCTGAAATCTTACAAAAATACTGGAAAAAATACTTAGCTGCCGATGATGTTCGGAGCTTTCTCTGTACTTCAGTTTTTTTTTCATCAGAACGGGGGCGGGTCGGTTTTGCACGGCTTCTTCAGAATCACTTCGCTATTTACATACGGATAACAATCTGGTTGCTGAGGAGAGAAAAATATTAGTAGGTGTTCGATGCAACTTTGTCGTGCGTGGGTGTGCGGTCAGATTGTTGTGTATAAGTTTGTATGTAGTCGGTCGTGTGTTGGCGAATAATTTCTACTGTCAGTGGTCGTAGATCAGTCGAATGATATATGTATTCTTCTTGTTCTGGCTCTCAACCACTCTCTTTTCTATCTCTATTAATAATAACGTCAGAGATAATCTTCTTACATATAGCTGCTTTCTTTCACTCTCTTTCTGCGTACAACTCAAAATCACGTAAGCGTCACATGTTCATTCTCTACTCTACATATAGTTCAAATTACAGTGACGAGCATGTTACGTTCATTCTCTATCTTACATATGGTTCAAATCACCGTGACGAGCATCCCACGCTCACTCCTGTCAGAGTCCTACTTGGACATACTTCTGGCTTGCATTTCGAGACAGAGGTGAAACAAATACATGTGTTCAAAATTGACACTTTCACGGACTGCACCAACAGTTTAAACGTTTTATTTACAACACAATATGCATGGGCAAACTCACAGAAGTTGTACTCTTGGCAACTCGCAACTTGTAAATCATCAGTATCACAGGGTAATTATCATTCATGATAAATAATATAATATAGTAGCATAACATAGCTGTCACACTGTCTCAGCTCAAACACAACTCGATTCACAACTCAACCACGCCATCAATATTACAATCATATCTCAACGCTCACGAAACACTATCACTGCCCTATGTCTGTCCGTCTCACTGTCCTGAACCCGTCTCCCCACAAATGTACGTTTGGCCAGTTCCCGGCTGCTCACAGTTCGTGAGACCCGTGCGGTGTGATGTGGTGCGGTGATCATGGGCCTTAGCGTCGGTGCGTGTTGACTCGCACTCGGCCACCCTGTTGCAGGACGCCAGGCTATCTGCCCTGTTCTCCTGTTTCCTCTTTGTACCTGTCATACAGGGTATTGGGTCTCTGCCACTCTCCCCCTGTCTCCTATTAAAGGGACACCCTTTCATTATTTGTGGACAGTTAGTTATATACTGTACGTGTTTAAGATTTCATTTAATGTCAAGACCCAATGGCGCTGTTTTTCCAGACTGCTAGAGCATATTATTATATAATTGCAAGGTGCTTTCTGTCGGGACATGATGCATGATCTATAATTAATTCATTGTCGCCATTCGGCTTACTCGTATCAAGTATAGTCCCCTAGTTGGGCTGGTACTTAGTTTGAATAATGGACTCAGCACAGACCAGAAGTTAACAACGATTGACGCTATCTTTCAAGCTACGTCCTCCCTCTCAACAAAAATCATGTTAGGCGTCAAGTCATCACTATATGTGATAACTTCAGGAACAGTATGCTAGCCCCTATGGCCAGATATTCTACTCCTGGTCCTGTCAAACTTCAGTACCCATCGCCCATCTCTAGCTGACGAAACTTGGTACTCGGCAGTCATTTGACTCAATCAATCAATCATGTGCCATGCCGGAAAGCATGGGCGGTCATGACTCGCCATTTCACTCGATCACCAGAGTCGTGGATCTTTTGAAAAAAGATACAGAATTTACCAATTTCACCCTTATCAGATTGCTTCCCTTGGATGCAATCATAAATAGTTATGTACAGTAATCTTTAGAATATTTCACAAAAAATAACGTTTACATTTGTAGTTCGGTCTAAGCGTCAAACGTTTGGTCTCAAGTTATTCAAAATTGCGACACGGATGGCACAATTGAATGTTGGGGACAATCGATGATTCTTAGATAACAAATATTTAAATCCTTTCTCTCAATTTCTTGCATGCAAATTTAAGTGTCACATATTTCATTTACTCGCTCAGTCATACTTAATTAATTATGTAAATTAATTAATGCGTCTGCTATCTCAGGAAATCTGGAACAAATAAGAAATGTCTGTTTTCATTATAGTAGAAAGGATAATAAATAAAATATCACGAGAAATTTCATCAACAACAACAACATATCTTATATACCTTCGTGTGTTCTTACTGCACGTCGACTCGAGTGGTACATGGCTATGCCATAATCATGCAACAAAAATAAATATATAAAATACAGAGGTTTCAAGGAAGGTGACAGGGGTAGGATTGCCAGATACGTGGGCACCAAAAGGAGGACATAATAAGACACAAAGGAGGACATAATAAGACAAAAAAGGAGAACAAAGAAGGACATATTGAATGTTTCATTCAATTCGTTCCAGATTAAACCCACAATCAGTACAATTGTATTACAATAGCTGCCAATAAGTGTATCTCATGTTTTTGGAGTGTTCTCAAAATATACTGTGATATAGTTTCTGAGGTTTCATTTTGTTTTTTTGTCTAACTCGAGAATCTTAGTTTGGATTCCACCTGATTTCCAGTCAAAGTACTGAACAACGATCGGAAATATTTTCTGCGAACCGTGATCGTTAGCATCTGTCGAAAGACCGAAACATGAAATACCAATTAAAGATGTATCCAATTCATCAACAGTGTGGGAGGGGGGGGAGGGCAATTACTTGGTTTATTATTGCTTCAGTCTTTGTTTTTGCACAAGCAATATTTTTAGCAGTTTCTGAATCTTCAAATAATGTGTGCATCTATGCAGCTGTGCAGGTCATCAAGTTGTAAGACTGATGATGGCAAACTGTATGAAATGCCAAATTTGCTTCAGCCGTTCCACCATAGTAGTTGTTTCAATTTATTTTGTGTCTTTTTCGTTTGTTTATCTATTTGTGTTGTCCTGTCCTTGACAACGATTCTCAGAATTGAAACGTCGGCCGTCCTTTGTTGTCCTATTGTACTTATTTGTTATTTTATTATTTTGTTATTTTATTATTTTATTATTTCATTTTATATATTTATTGATTGCTTCTGATTTTGAATAAGTTACACTTTGTTTTTCATCTGTGTACGATGGATTTCCTTCTAAGGTATGTGGATGTGCATTGTGTCTGTGTTGAGTATGTCTATCCTTTTCTTCTTCTCTTCTTCAGCGTTCCGAGCCATTGAGGTTCTTTGCTGCAAATACAATCCGTCTCCATTCGTCTCTCTGGTGGACCTTCTCTTGCCAGTCGTTGATTCCAAGTGCTTGTAGGTCTGTACATGTATTATCTCTCCACCGCCTTCTTGGTCTACCTCGGGGTCTGCGGTCATTTATTTCCTGAGTGTAAGCGAGTTTTGTTTCCCTATTATCTTCCATTCTTTCTATATGCCCCAGCCATTGTAGTCTATTAGCCTTCATGATACCAGTGATTAGCGGGGACTTAAACAGATCATAAATGTCTTTGTTACTTCTTCTTTTCCACTCTCCACTATGTGTATCCCTAATGGGTCCAAAGATGCGTCTTAAAATTTTGTTCTCAAAGGTTTGTAACAAGGCTTCGTCTCTTTTCGTTGTACTCCAGGTTTCAGAGCCATACAGCACAACTGGTCTGATCAGTGTTTTGTATATTGTGATTTTGGTGTTACGAGATAGCGCCTTTGATTTTAGTAGATGTTGTAGTGCATAGTATATCTTATTTCCAGAGTTGATTCTAGTTTGTATTTCTTCCCTTATGATGTTGGAGCAGTTGAAGATTGTACCCAGGTATTTGTATGTTTCCGTTCTTTTAATGGTCATATTATTTATTTGTATGTGGCCTTTTCGCCGGAGCTAAATATACCTAATCTTGTTTCCAGTTCATATTGACAATTTTATTTGACAATTTGATTATTGTTATATCCTTCTTCCCCCACTGCTTTTCCTTTTGTTCCATCTCATTCTCGTTGTGTCCTTCAACGAAGCATGGAAACTTATTTTTCATAGTGTTCGAGAATTTGCATTTTCTCTTTATAGAAGCCATTTTCAAAAACGTAGATGGCAAAAATTAGAAATTTTAAAAAACAACAATTTTAGGTGGCGTCTCTGCTACCGGAACCGGTAATAACATTAACATTTTGACCATAGAGACTACAGCAGGGGTGGCCAACCTTTTCAGCAGGAGGGCCAAATTTCAGAAATAATATTTCCTGCCGTGCCACGCACCTAATGTTTTTTTGTTAATTAAAGTAAACAAGCAAGCGTGATATAGCTTCGACCACATCGTCGTTTCCCACTTCGCGAGCCGCAACATGACTCCCGGCGGGCCGCATGCGGCACGCGGGCCTCGTGTTGGCCACCCCTGGACTACAGCATTGTTAGTGTTGCCGAATAGAGCAACAGTTAGATTCAAATTATACAAATAATTGGTGTTTCCTATTTGGTATAAATAGGAAAAATAAATAAATATTATTAAGCAATGGATTTTAATAAAGAATGTAAACACACGGTAGAGTGTAGATACATTGTAAGTTGTAACAATAATACATAACTCCCGTGTGTTGCCGGGGTCCATAAGGGAAGCAAAGAATAGCAACACTGTAGCCTACCACGCATGTCGTAAGAGGCGACTAAGGAGGCTATGGTTACGTCGCCCTGCTACTGAGTGAGTGCGTGGCGCGACACTGTGAGCTGTGAGTTTCGTGTGAAATGCTTTGGAATCTGCCCGAGGTTTTTTGGAACGTGACTGCATGTTCGGAGCGATGGCAGCTGGCTATGTCCCAGCGTTGACCGGTTTTTGCCTTATGCAGAAATGCGTGGCTGCTGGGCTTCTGGTTGACTGCCACTGCCATCGACGATGAACTGTATTTTCGTGGACTGTGTGGGTGAACATCTAGGAAACATCCAGATGGGAAAATGACTGCCGATTCCATCAGAGATAAACTGGATGTTTCGTGGGGGACTATTGTGTTGACATTCTGGTGGCGGCATTATGCACAGTGTATCTGTGCGGGCTGTTGTTTGTCGAGACTCCTGTCTTTTCCACTTTTCACATTGGGCAGTGGGGAGCGCTTTATGTGATATTCACTGACACAGGAACGGAGCATAATGGGGACGACCCGTTGCTGTGAAGTTGGAACAGTGACTAACTAACTAACAACAATACATAAAAAATGATAACATAAAATATTTAAAAAGCCGGACATTTTAAAGGTTGTTTAGCTTTGCCTGCCGGACGGAGGACACGAGGCTAAAAAGGAGGACATGTCCTCTCTTTGCCGGACGTCTGGCAACCTTATACAGGGGGAAATGTGGACATCAGAGGACAAGCTAAACACCAACCTTAAAAAGATGTCGTGTACAGAATGGTTTGTTAGTACGAATAATTTTGTTTTTCTCGCTACGAGGCGAAGGCGTTACAGACACAATTCGTAATCCCGCATACCCGCGTTCGAAACACAGCTGCAATTCGTAATCCCGCATACCCGCGTTCGAAACACAGCTGCAGACGATTTGGCAGCAAACCGTCTTGCGTTGGTGTTTTTACGAAATGGTATGGATGCCGGTCATTCGGAGAGCGATGGTGGACTGCTGAGCGTGGTCTTGCCAAGAGATCCCAACAGCATAACATGCTGGTGTTGACTGCAACGCCCTATAAAGGATATTTTTCACATATCCTTTACAGGGCATCGCTGTCAACATCAGCATTTTTTAGCTGATTGTTGAATTTCTTGGCGAGATTGCGCTCGGTGGTTTGCCATTGCTTTCTGAGCGACCGGCTAACATACCCCGTAAGTAACCGACGCGGAGAGAACCGCTACCAATTCTTGTGCACGTCATGTCACGTTACGAGAGTGTGCGGGATTACGGAGAAAGTCGTGTAACAGCTGGACCAGGGATGACGGCCCTGTAAAGGATATGCAACTAATTTTATTTTATTTACTACAAGGGAAATAATTGCATCTAGGTTGAAGTCAAATTACTGCTTTAACAATCAAGGGGGAATAATTATAGATTTCACTATATTTGTACTGACAGCTATTTTGCACGAGAATTATATGTTTATTCCCCTGTAACAATTTTATTAATATTATAGAAAGTATAAATTGAATGTTACCATCATAAAAGCTATATACAGTTTTGAATATTATTTAAAATTTTAGGCACCAAGTTGTTGTATAATAAATAGTGTTTAGTAAATTATTTATTTCTTTATCTGCCTGGCCGTGTCTCACTAAACAGAATTTACGCATACTCTGGTTTCTCTTCACAACGTACACGTTTACGTCATTATCTGTTGAGTCTGATGATGTTTGAAGCAGATGGAGTAGCCATGGTTTACTGGCATTCATTGAGTGACTCGTTAGATAAAAGCAACTATGCTAAAGGAGAAGCTGGCGTGGTAGAGAAGACACTTTGTGTTGGCACTGAGACAGGAGCAATCCTCATGTTTGATGTTCCATCCAGGGGAAACAATATCGCGTTGATAGATACTGTTTGCAAACACGAGGCCCCTGTCTCAGACCTGACCTCTGAGAGAGATGTGTTGGCCAGTGCCGATGACCTGGGAACTATCATCATGTGGAAGTTTAACGGCACCAAGCTGTCACCAGTGACCAGCATTCGAGGAACTGGGTGGCCATGCAATAGTTTAGCCTTGTGGAAAAGCGTCCTGATTGCTGGGTTTGCCTCTGGTCATCTCCGAGTCTACAATGCCAACTCTGGAATCTGTGGAGCGGAGGTCTTAGCGCACGCTCGCACAATCAATGCTGTAGATGTTTCCAAAGAAAATGGAAAGGTATTGTCTGTCAGTGATGACACGTTCTTCAGGGTGTGGCGTCTCAAGGCCTTGAATGTCCCCCAGATTGAGTTCTGCCACGGGGAGTGCGTCAAGAATGTACAGCTTGTGGGCGGCCGCTTTGTGGATGGACAAGGGAGAGCACTCTGTGTAACAGGCTATGACAGCAATGAAATTGTCATCGTTCTCCAAGTGTAGCAATATTTTCATGCAGAAAACTAGCTTGTTTCCACAAGTTGAGTACTTGTACACATACAATGAAACTATCTTGTTTCCACAAGTTGAGTACTTGTACACATACAATGAAACTAGCTTGTTTCCACAAGTTAAATACTTGTACGCATACCATGAAACTAGCTTGTTGTAACAATTTACACACTTGTATGCATACCAAGAAACTAGATTGTTTCCATTATTTAAATATTTGTATGTATAACATGAAACTAAATTGTTTCCGCAAGTTAAATACCTGTACAAATACAATGAGACAAGCTTGTTTCTACACTTTAAATACTTGTACACTTAACATGATTTTCTGTACTTAAATGTCAACAGATTTACCTTGATGATGTCACCTGACAGAAGGGCAAGGCAATAATTAAACATTCATACGTGCAATAAAGGACACTCAGAGCATCTTAGTGTGATAGCACGAAGATGATAGATGAGAGAGGAGGAGAATAAAAGGTCGGAGCGGGGAAGGAAGATAGGTGTAAAGAATAAAGAATTGATAGATAAAGATTGTCCGTCTTCCGGTCGTAGAGATAACCACTGATGTGTGATTACCCTTGGTTTTATCTACCAACCTCACAAGTATACAGGTATGCAGGTCACGAATACAACACTATCTTAACCGACAATAGTACAGGCACTCAAAAGAATAAGCTAACACTGAATCAAGTTTATTTGTTTCTCAAAAGAAATTACAAAGTATCGAGCTTCTCAAAAGAAATTACAAAGTATCGTGCGAAAACAATTCAAGTTATTATGGGGAAAATGCTGTCAGATAAATAGCATCAATAGAATGCCATCAAACGAATATAAACACTAAGTAATTGCAACTAAACCAATAACTAGTCACATATCAATCAGGGGGATATAATAAGAAAGTACGCAAATCGGACAAGAAAGTATATAAATCTAATAAGGATGCACACCCAACTACCACCGTAAAATTACCGCCCACTAGTTTTACCCAGGCAATCGGTCAAGCGACAACCTGAAAATTAAACAAAAAGACACCCTTGACCATATGAACAGCATCATCGGGTGTCATCAACCTACTGCTCACCCTTGTCTTCGGCTACGTGTATTGATATCGGGTCAGTGATATTCCACCACAGCCTGGGCGGTCGTACACCATCAACCAGTGTTCCCCGATGCCAATATCAACCCATAAAATCCAAAACACTTCACCATGTGTAATAATCATCTGATATTAATACCATACCCACGCAGACACTGATAGTCCTCCCACAGCGGACAAACACATATAAATCGGCAGTGGGACAACCCTAAACATCAACTCCTGATCCGCTTGTCCACACCGAACAGGTTTCCCTGCACTAGACACATAACACAACCGCTGATAACTGGACGCCACATTTTAACAGCTATATCAGGTAACCCCCAACAACAACATTTCTGTCCCCGAGGCTGACAACACAATACACCAGTGACATGTACTGGCGCCATGTCTCCTTATCATTGGCGCCACCATCGTCCTGAACAGCATGTATTAATATTATATATACTTATATATATTCATTCTCAACAACATAAATTCCCCCTGTCATTAATCATAAAACAATCAACACATCATAAACATAGCAATTGATCAATAACCTGTACCCCCAGGTGACTTCAGCTCCCCTCATGCGTCGTCTATATGTAACCTAAGCCATGAACCCCTACGCTTCAGCATCACTGCGTATATAATAGCCATTGTCAATAACAACATAAATCTACACCATTAACAATATCATTGCAGCTTCGTACCCCAACAGTAATTGTAAGACAACAAGATGGGACACATATACTGCCCACAAATCACATATACGAAATGCCCCTTTACACTGAAACCCCTACTATCATTATAATCTTTTGCAGTAAATAAGTTCACTCATGATTAACCATCATTATGGACCTTCAACATTGACCAAATAAATCCGTACAATCATTAACACAAACCCATGTTGACAACATAGATTCATATCACGCCTAACAACATCCTAACCATGATAATTGATCAATGTGCATCTTCATCCATCCCCACAGTATTGTTTATCGTCTTTATTAGCCAATCTTCTTCAATATTCAGCTCTTGAAGTATGGACTCAACTGTCCTTTTCTTTACCCAAGATATTCCCACAACCAGTCTGTAAGGTTTATACCCAAAGGCATTCCTGTCCCCTTCAGCTCACTTAGTGCGCGTCCAAGCCTCCAGCTGTATATAACCACTGCTGCCCATCCCCTAACTCGCCTTATAGTACTAAAGCTATTTAAGCCTTTTATTCCCGATTTTTGTGTAGATCAGAACTCGTGCCTTCAAATTCGCAGGACGACAATGTCTTTCGCGCTAATCATAACAGAGCCTGACCCCGGTTTCCCCTCTGCTATACAACACTGCGTTCTTTTCTTCACATTCCTGTTCTTAAGCTCTGTCCATTCATTTGCTGTAGTCATCTGGTTCCGTTGTTTGGTTTGACCTGGTGGCCGAGTCTAGTACCCGCCCTACCTGTCCTGTCGTGTTTACATTTCTATGAGAAATAAATTGGGGACTTTTGAGGCCACTAATACCGTTCGCAAATAATCACCCCTAGTATGGTTTTGCGCTCATCTTTCTGCTTCGTAATTAGCCACTGCGAGTTTTGGTTGATTAGTTACGTACTCTTTACTTCTTTATAGAACGTCGCAGTCAACCCCGCTATCGGCCGATTGTAGTTTGCTAATGCCCCCTGGTTTAGACTGCTATTATAGTTAGGTAGTTAGATACGGGTCCGTTACTGGACGTCGCAGTCAAACCTAGCTTTTACCGACTGCTCATGATTCCTCGGCCAATTCATCCACGGTGGTTTGCCATAACTTTATAAACTAAAGTATCATTACCCACGCCCGATTATAGCTTAACATATATACAAGTTAATCTTAACCAACGTACGTTATAGTCCTGTCCAGTGGATTCTTGCTCGTCTGTCTACGGGTGCTTTGGTCTGATCACCACGCCCGTCTTAGAGTGATTTCACCACTTTCCAATAAAGTCAGGATTCTTCCAATTTTGTTTGAACAGTTCTCTGGATGATCCCATCAAACGTGTGTCCTCTTAGCCTAACTTAGTCTTGTATGACTTTCGCTAATGATTGGAATAGACAGTGATTCCCCGGCAGCAATCAATAGTTTCTTATGGGCGTTTCTTTTTCCAACACGTAAGTCCGTGTTTCCTTTGGTCCTTAGGTATATCTGCCCGACCAGAGTTCCTACAGCCTTCTTGGTCTCAACAGCCCTCGAGTATGTACACTCGGCCGTCTCAAACCTGCTTATCTCGCCAACTGTCTGCTGTACCGAGTATATATCCTGCTCGATTTGGCGCCTTTCTGGAATCACATGACCATGCCCTCTCTCATCCCCCGAAGGTCCTCCAATCCGTACCCTGATTAATTTGCATACTCACTCTGCATCATATCATTAACCCAAATCGATATTATTTCTGGGGTTCATGGCCGGGTCCATGGTCCTGAGTTCATGTACTTTTCCCGCTGCCATAAATTTTGAGTATGGCGTTCCTTTCCGACAGCCCGGGTCACTTCCGATTCCGCCTGTACTCATAAATTCTGCTGCATCCAAAGTTCACCGTTGTCCACCTGACAGCTTGAACCCAAAGTGTAGATTACATCCGGCATTCCGCTCCCTGAGAAACCACTAGTTAACAATGGAAGGTGACTTGGCGGCTATTCGGCCACGCACTCCCGCTCAACCTCTGAATATTTTTAAAACAATCCTAGTCCTTGAACTTTCTGTTTCACAAATATTCTAGTCCATGTCCCCCCCCCCCTCCCCCGGTAAGCTTGGGCGGTTTGTGAAAGTCATTCCCCATACCGTCTCATTAGTAATGTATGACACGACATACAGAGTATCTTAGTATTGTATGACAGGACATTCAGAGTGTCTTAGTAATATATGACAGGACATTCAGAGTGTCTTAGTAATATATGACAGGACATTCAGAGTGTCTTAGATAAGGTGGATTCCGTTGTCTGTGCTAGAATGTTCAACTGAAGATGTTCTGCTCACAGACCAAAGTATGACCTGCTTAGGCAGCAGAAGATTGTCATTACTGATGGGCACTGTGGAAGTGGAGCTGCAGTGTCACAATGATTAGCACACTGGTCTTCTTGTCATATGGTCTTTTAATCATGTGGTTCTGTGATCATGTGGTCTTTTGATACAGTATGCTATAGGAAGATGGAATAAATCTACCTGGGTGTTTTTGTCGTGCACTTTCAGTTTATGTGAATTCCTGGGAAGACGAGAGGGGGGGGGGCTGAGTGGTATCGAGGTATGGTGTCTGCCTTGAGTGCTTTAGGTCCCGGTTCAAGCTCCGGTGAGGACCAGGATTTTTTCACATGGACTTCTGGTAACATAATTTCCTCTGGTCTATGGGTAGTGAAATTGGATGCCCGTGTGTATCCCTTGGTAGTCTGAAATCGAAAAAGAGTAGCCTAATGGCACTGCCCTGGCAAAATTTCGAGTTAAAAATCTACGCAAAGTATTTCAGGATCCTCGCTTGTGCTATGGAGTTCGTGCACTGAGCTGAGATTCTCTAGACCCAGTCTTGAGTTAGGAGTAGAACGTAGCACTTATGGGTTACACCCTTGTGCCATGATGTTGATCCGTCGACTAAACTAAACTAATTAATGTGAAGTCCGTCCAGCTGTAGAATTATAAATGTCTTAGATGATGCCTTTATGGGGGAAAAATTAAGAAAGTTGCACAACAGGGACAACAGTGATGGTGATTCTAGCAGCGATGATGGAAATATTGCAGTACGACAAAAATTATCTAAAATACGTAACAATCCCATGATACAGTCGACAACGAGGATTAAGCTTGGAGCAGGTGTTTCATATAAAAGCTTATCAGATGAGGACGACAGTGATGTGGGAACAAACAGTCTCACGGTTTCTTACAAATCAATCAGATCAGGGGAAAGAGAAGGACCAGATGACATGGGAGCTACATCTGTAGTTGAGATAGACACACAGTCAGACAGAGATGCACAAGCCATACTTCAGCGCAGAACACAAGTACAGAAGGAGCTGAAGGAAAAAGAGGATGATAAAATATACAGAAGACTTAATAACTATCACCAGTACTATGAGAAGAAAGATTCTGTTCAGGGAAATGCTGAGAGTGGGAAAAATAGATTTGGACCATTTCGTGCCCCAGCTAATCTTAGATCAACAGTTCGGTGGGATTATCAACCTGACATCTGCAAAGATTGCAAGGAGACTGGATTCTGTGGATTTGGTGATTCGTGTAAATTTCTTCGTGATAGGTCTGATTACAAACATGGATGGCAGATTGAACGGGAAATGGAGGAGGGAACTTACGTGCGGAAAGATGAGCAGAACTATGAAATCAACAGTGATGAAGAAGACTTCCCATTTAAGTGCTTTATCTGCCGCAACTCTTTCAAAGACCCTGTTGTCACAAAGTGCAAGCATTACTTCTGTGAGAAATATGCACTAAACCACTACAAGAAGTCCAAGCGTTGCTTTGTGTGCGCGGAATCAACGGGGGGGGGGGGGATTTTCAATCCTGCTAAAGAATTAATGTCCAAACGGGAGAACTTGAAGATCAACCTGGTGATGCTAACGACTCTGACGATACTTGATTATGGCAGATCAAGTTAGCTGTTGATCAACTCAAGTTTACAGCAATAATACATGGACAAATTGTTTAGTTTAGTTTTAGTTTTAGTCGTTGGATCAACATCAAGGCACCCATAAGTGCTCCGTTTTCCTCCTAACTCAAACCTGAGTCTGGAGAAACCAGCTCAATGCACGACCTCCGTTGCATCGGCGAGGATCCTGAAATACTTGGGTAGATTTTTAACTCGAAATTTTGCCCGGGCAGTGCCGTTAGGCTACTCTTTTTCGATTTCCAACTGCCAAGGAATTTTTTACGTGCGCAACAATACACACGGGCGTCCGATCTCACTACCCAGAGACCAGGGAAAATTTTATTACTGGAAGTCCAGGTGGATTTTTTAAATAAGTTCCGGTCCTCACCTGGGCCTGAACCCGGGACCTCCAGCACTCGAGGTGGACACCATACCTTGAGACCACTCAGCCCCCCTCAACCACAAATTGTACAGAGAACAGTTCATTTCTGAGATAATGAGTTCGCATATCACATATTGTTATGTGGGTAAACAATACTGTTTGAAATTAAAACATGAATTAAACTCAGAAATCAATTGTGAAAAAAAATTTATTCAATTTATTTGGCTAGTTTATAAAATTGCAAAAAGTGCTAACGCACTTCTGAAAACACTTCGCTCGTATTATACGCCCATTTCTGATGCCTCAGGACAATGCTATTTCTTATACCTAACACAGATAGCATACAACCAAAAGTATAAAGAACTACATGGAATGAACCTGAAGGTCGCGAGCTGCAATCTTAAAATAGAGATCCAGCACGTGGAAAAGGAAAAAGAGCGGGTGACCATCCACTGGTTGCCGAATACCATGAGCCGCGAGACAGTCAAAGAATTGGTCGGAATGGCAACAGGCGACAAAGACGCCGAAGTATTCAGACTGAAATATGGTGCGGGGAAGTGGGGTGCTTTGTGCAACCCAACTCAAGAAGTGCCGCATTATGCTAGGTTAAACATCCCTGGAGTAACCGGTAACAACCACCGTATCCTCTTCACGATGCCAGGGCGCAGAACAACGTGCCCAAACTGTGGTCTGGACGACCACTGGGCCAACAGGTGCCCGAGCCGAAGACCGCGGCCAAAAGTTGATGAAAACACGGTGGAGAACTTTCCACCGCTGATAGAAACAAATCGTCAGCAGGCACTGACTCAATCACGAGAACAAGTGGAAACCACGGCCCCGAAGACAACACTAATGTCCACGCCAGAACCAACATCACTCGAGACTGACAACACCAATACCTTGGCAACAAACGACATTACAACACAAAGAACAAATCAACAAAAGGAACAAGATAGCAAAACCCAACCCAAATCCAACTCACCTACCACCCCAAATACGCACCCATCCCCAACCCCGACCAAGGAGAAAAATTCAGATGAACGGGAGCCCATTAAAAATGACAATTTTTAGATCTGGCTAAAGCATATGACCAATGCTGGAGACAAGCAGCTCTGATCAAAATCAACAAAATAGGGATAATAGGCAGGACATATCGATATATCGAAAACTTCCTACAGAACAGAAGCTTCACCGTACGAATAAAAAGCGAGGAATCCAGAACCTATGAGCAAGAAAACGGAATACCACAGGGATCGGTAATATCGCCGACAATATTCACAATATTAGTAAATGACCTAGATGAAGAAAAACTAGAAGACAGGATAGGGATATCGCAATTCGCCGACGACTGTGCAATATGGAGAAGCGGAAGACACATAAAAACCACAAGAGACCGACTACAACGGCAACTAACCAGAATTGCCAAATGGATGGAAAAATGGGGCTTCCAGATCAACACAGACAAAACGGTCAGTATGATATTCAACGCGAAAAGAAAACGAAACTACACGGACGGGGACATCAAGATCCAAGGGAAGAATATAAAGAGAACAAACAACACAAGATTCCTCGGGATGACACTAGGCGAACAACTAAGTTGGAGAAAACATATAGACCAGACAGTCGAAAAAGGCAAAAAGACAAATATTCTAAGAGTAATTAAAGGCAGTGGATGGGGAGCCCATACAAAAACGATGCTAATGCTATACAAATCTCTGATCAGAGGAAGAATAGAATACGGAAGCATAGTATACGACTCTGCACCGGAACACAACAAACGAAGACTGGACTCAATACAGAACCAAGCGCTGGGCATTATCCTAGGAACAGGCAAGCAAACACCAAGGGAAGCCCTAGAGGTAGCACTAGGAGTACTTCCACTACAACTGAGAAGAAAGAAATTAGTGTACAACTACTGGATGAAGGCTGCGAAGGATTCAAGACACCCCGCGTTCAGTGCATTCGAAGAAAACAGAAGCAAATGGGGAGGAATACCCATACAAAAGACACAAACACCAGCAGGATGGACAGCTGCACAAGAGATGAACGCGGACGAGAAACTAGCCAGGGCACTGGCACGAACAAAAGTCCACAGACAAACAACACCCCAATGGGAGCTAAAACTACCATTTACGGATACGACACTCGCGAGCATAATTAAGAAATCAACAGAGGACAGGGAAGCCAAAGACATAGCGGAGGAATACATAAGACAAATAAGCACGGACAACCTCACTATATACACAGACGGATCAAAGAACGAGAATGGGGAGGTAGGGGCAGGAGTAGTAGTACCATACTGGAACATCCAAAAGGAGTACAAAATAACAGACAATACATCGGTATACACGGCAGAACTAGTAGGAATTATGAAAGGACAAGAAATAGCAACAGAGAACCCCCCTATAAAACTAACTATACTGACGGACTCACTATCTGCAGTACAAGCGCTAGGCAACCACACTAAAGTGAACAGACAAGACCTGAAAGAGAAAATACTAACACTAACAACAAAACTAAGAAGTATGGGATGCCAGGTCACAGTTGCATGGATACCAGCACACAAAGGGATAACTGGCAATGAGAGGGCAGACAGGGCCGCAAAACGCGGGACAAGCAGCCAGAATATAGTAAACACAGGACTCGGCATTCTGGAGGCAAAAAGCATTATCAAACAACAAGTAATCGACAAATGGAAACAACAATGGAGAGACAGCAATAAAGGACGACACGCCTACCACATGCTCAGAGAGCCAAGTATGAAAAGTCAAGTGAAAGACAACACAAAAATACCAACGTACAAGAAACTATGGAGATTGAGAATCGGGAAATGGAAAGATAAAATCACCCGACCACTTTGCATTGATTGCCTGGAGGAAAACACTATAGAACACTACCTACTATCGTGCACAGCCTATGTCCAGGAACGCAGGGACCTAGTAGAATACTTCCAAACAAGAAACACTACGATGACGATGAAGGAATGCATACAGGTGGAAGGCGACAAAGAAGTACAAAAGCTTACAAAACAATTCATTGCAAGAACAGGGAAAGAAATATAACCAACATAAAATAAAGCCAACAGCAAAATAAAAATACAGTGAGGAAAAACTCGACCACACGAAAACCAGACAATAGGAAATATATAGGGGTGCGTTAAAACTCTCAAATGGTGGACAATAGAGAGACGAAACGACCCTCTCCGACGCGGGATACAAGGAGAAGGGTGGAAATTGCCTCAACGATGGAGAAGACGATGGGAAACCTCCCTGACGATGGATAAGAGGGACGAGCAGGAAACCCCTCCGGTGCGGGACAAGAGGAGACGGTAGGAAACCTCCCAACGATGGACAAGAGAGACGATACAATCCGACCCCTAGCTTGACAAAAAACCGCTGAACCAAGACCCAAGAAAACAAGTCCAGACGATAACAGGCGCCCCCCCCCCCCGGGCAAGCCCAAGAAAACAGATGATAAGAGACAGCCCCTCCCCACCCCCAGGGTCAGCCCCGGACAAGAAAACAACAAACCGATAATGACAGCAGACACACCAGCAACAACGACAGAAGCAAAAAGGATGGCAAAAAAGAGGAACTCGGCCAGACATGCAGTAATAGAAGCTGTCCAACGCACAAAAGACCAGAAAACCTATACCGCACTATGAACCACCACAACTATAACCAACGTCATTGAGACGGGTTGAACGAGGTGGAGAGTTTCTTTTTTTTCGACAAATCGGAATCGGAATCGCTCTGTCGTGGAGATTGGGTGCTTTATTTTTGTTACATCGTTGTAAATATGAATCTGGATATAGATTCTTGCTAGGCATACATTTGCAATAACATGGTGTACAGGCAATGAGACGTGATACTGATAGTATCGTTAAGCAACAAAGGAATGCTGTTAAACTGATTGCCTGCCAAACAAAAAAGTGGTCATACCCAAACAGAGATTCAAGGCAGAAAATTTGAACTAGGGGTATGCCACAATTTTGCTTTTAAAATGGTTAAAATTGTAGCAGATCTATTGTATTACATATAACATTAAAGAGGATTGCACAAGGAACATGACAGTGTTAATAATAAATTGATAGGTTACAAATATTATGACAATAATGAGAGTTTTAGTAATAACAATTGAAATTAAAGTGTTAAAAATTATGAAAAAAATTCAATTACCAAGGCGTTATTTTATATCCGAAGCCGCTAATCCAGTTAAAGTTAGTGAATTTTATTACAAACACCAGTTGGGTTCTAGAATATCACAAGAACTGCTCCATAACACGAATAAAACGCAATGAAATCATAACATTATGAAGTACATCATTTTCACACAAAATGGAAAAACCATCATTTTCTTAGATTGTTGTTAGATTGTTGTTGTTCTTAGACTGTTAGATTTTTTTTCTCTATATTATTACCGTCTTCTACATAAATATCTCACTACTGCACAGGTTCGTTTTCGAATCTATCACAAAGTCGTTTACATCAATAACTATAATATAAAACTGTTTAAAACTGTAATTTTGTTAAAATATATGAGGTCCTTCACCAGAAAGTAATGTCACAAAAGTTCGCATCACAAAAATAAATTTCGAATCATGTTTTCATGTGTATTCTTCTTTGCCATGCGGGATTTTGCACACGGAAGCAAGGTAATTCTTTCGTTCTGAAGTTTAATTCAATGGGACACTGAAATGGTGGACTGGAATGGAGACATGGTTCAGTTTAAACCACGATAATAACAAATCTTTAAAGTGGATCGCGGGTGTGAGGTTTGGGTTACGGGGTCTATCAGACGGTCTCCGGCAGGCAATCAGTTTTAAACATATTTCACTTATTCACTTATAGTCTTTTTTTTTTTTTTTTTTAATAATTATTTTTCTCTATAAATATAATTGCATAACCAATAAAAGTTCGGTTGGACTGCGACGTCCTGCTTATATGCAGCTAGCTTTATTTTTGGCCTGTTAAACAGACCGAGTAAACATTTCTTAAAATGGGTTGATGTGTTGATATATATAGTTAAGTATGCATAAAATTTGGTGGAACTGCGGTAAAGCTGTGAAAGTTTAAACAATATATAATGACACAAAGTAGTGCAGCTTTACATAACAGAGTTACGACACATACAGAACGTTGCGGCGGTTAGCCTTCAGCAGCAAACAAAAACATTCACAAACACAACATACAGTCAAGGAGAACTCCTGTGACTACATTAGAAGGTGATGACAGGACGAGAGGAACAAATGCATGGGAAAATGGAAGCAATGAAGAGGAAACGAGAATTGACAAAATGTTAATTGAAAAGAATGTTAGTCGAAGAAAATGTTTAATAGAAAAACTGTTTATAGAGAAAAAAACTGTATACTCACCTCACATACGGACCTGTGAATGTTTACGGAAATCTCAGGTGTATTTTTATAACGGTGCTGGATGTTACGGTACAGTGAGCACAATGAATGTGCGTTAACACTTTGATGTCGTACGTTGTGAAGAGAATCCAGAGTATGCGTAACTTCTGTTTAGACAGACGCGGCCTAGCAGATAAAGAAATAAATAATTTACTAAACATTATTTATTATACAACAACTTGGTGCCTAAAGTTTTAAATAATATTCAAAACTGTATATAGCTTTTATGACGGTAACATTCAATTTATACTTTCTAGAATATGAATAGAATTGTTACAGGAATAAACATATACTTCTCTTGCAAAATAGCTGTCAGTACAAATATAGTTAAATCTATAATTGTTCCCCTTGATTGCTAAAGCAGTAATATGACTTCAACCTAGATGCAATTATTTCCCTTGTAGTAAATAAAATAAAATTAGTTGCATATCCTTTACAGGGCCGGCATCCCTGGTCTAGGTGTTACACGACTTTCTCCGTAATCCCGCACACTATTGTAACGTGACGTGACGTGCAAGAGAATTGATAGTGGTTCTCTCCGCGTCGGTAACTTACGGGGTATGTGAGCCGGTCGCTCAGAAAGCAATGGCAAACCACCGAGCGCAATCCCGCCAAGAAATTCAACAATCAGCTAAACAATCCTGATGTTGAGAGCGATGTCCTGTAAAGGATATGTGAAAAAAAAAATCCTTTACATGGTGTTGCAGTCAACACCAGCATGTTCTGCTGTTGTGATCTCTTGGCAAGCCCACGCTCAGCAGTCCTCCATCGCTCTCCGAATGACCGGGATCCATACCATTTCGTAAAAAAAAAAAAAAAAAACGCAAGACGGTTTGCTGCCAAATCGTCTGCAGCTGTGTTTCGAACGCGGGTATGCGTGATTACGAATTGCGTCTGTAACGCCTTCGCCTCCTTGCGAGAAAAACAAAATTATTCGTACTAACAAACCATTCTGTACACGACATCCTTTTAAGGTTGGTGTTGTTTAGCTTGTCCTCTGATGTCCACATTTTCCCCGTCAGCTTCCTTGGAACCTCTGTAATTTATTTATTTATTTATGTTTGTTGCATGATTATGACATAGCCATGTACCACTCGAGCCGAAGTGCAGTAAGAACACACGAAGGTATATCAGATATGTTGTTTTTGTTGTTGTTGTTGTTGAAATTTCTCGTGATATTTTATTTATTATCCTCCCACTATAATGCAAACAGACATTTCTTATTTGTTCCAGATTTCCTGCGATAGCAGACGCATTCATTAATTAACATAATTAATTAAGTACGACTGTAAGTGAAGCGAGTAAATGAAATATGTGACACTTAAATTTGCATGCAAGAATAAAAAGTTCGATGCTATTATAAACAGTATTTTCACAACGTATAAATTTTTGGGTGTGATATCTTGGTAAGTTTACGTTCAGTAGTTTCAGATTCACATTTTACGGATTATTTAAACATATCAGTGATGTTAATTTTGTGGAAGTGAATTCGATAGTTTTTCACCACGTGTAGATCTGGATTAAAATTTCCTCTGTCACGGATTATTCAAACATATCAGTGATTTCAATTTTGTGGAAGTGTTTTCGATTGTTTTCACCACGTATAAATCTGTATTAAAGATTTCCTCTGCCACGCATTATATAAGATGGAAAACCAAATTGTAAAACGTGTCAAAGTCAACACGAGTGAAGGTTTCGAGGGAGGAGCGTTCCACCAAGCAAACACACTTGTGTTTTCTAAAGAACGCAGGCAATGAATTACCTGGGGATATGGTTTGTTCGAAGCCTTGCTTATAATGTGCACATAGACCAGGTGATAACAAAGGCCAAGCGAGGGTTGGCTGCGATGCGGGTGATGGCGGCAGCAAACTGTGAGCAGCGCCATCTATGTCTTCTATACGAGGGGCTGGTCATGTCTGTTTTTGAGTATGCGATGGCAATCCTGACTCTCAGCCGCAAGCAAATAGAAAGGATGCAAAGGATACAGAATGAAGCTATGCGCTTTTATTGGATGTACAAGAGATACAGCATGCAGGGCGATGTGCTACCTTCTTGATTTTCCAACCATTGAAGACAGAATACAAGTTTGCAGGGCTCGCGCCTACCTCAGAGTTAACACAAACACACAACATCCACTGCATAGTGAAATTATGAAGGTGAAGGGCAGCAGGTTAAAAAGAGGACGGTCGTGGATGGGTCAAGCCGAAGACATTCTTCAACTGGTGTGTTCACTTGAGGACTTAGAACCTGGCGAGGAGTGGGTACAAGTGCCAACAGATTTCTGCACATCCTTATCAGTTTGCATCCAACTAGACAGAAAATGCAGACAAGAAAACCCGGCAGCTGTGGAGGCGGAAGTACAAGCGTTGATTTTCGAGAATTCGCTAGACTGTGATGCTGTCATTTATACAGATGGGTCAGTCGTCCGACATGTGAGAAGCTTATGGGCCTTTACGGCTCAGACCGGAGGGAGAATTGTGAAGGAGGACTCTGGTGCTTTTGCTGAGACAAGTAGCCTGACTATGGAAGTCATGGCAGTAAGTAAAGCACTAACATGGCTCGAGACACAGACATTCACTAGGGCATGTTTCCTTAGCGACTCAATGAACATGCTCAAGAAGATAGAGATGGGGGAGATCCGAAGAGAATGGTTGCTGTCTCTGGAGCGGTCTCGGCTGGCAAAGATTAGTTTCATCTTCGTGCCAGGGCATGCGGGAGTACAAGGGAATGAGTGGACTGACAGGCTCGCAGGTAACGCTACTGTGGAGGGAGGACGCGCCATGGACCAGGCTGACATTCTGAATGCTCTACGAGAAGTAAGACTTTTGCAAGAACCAAGTGATGACTGTGAATCTACAACCATGGCCAGACTGCGAGAACAGCAAATTAAAAGAGGGGTTGCCAAACAAGAACACTACGCAGAAAGCCAAAGAAGACTGATAAACCAACACCGAACTGGTGTCGTTTGTCGCTACACGCTGCGGGATTTGCTGAGGAGGGGATCCGAGCACTTATGGACTGAATGGTTCGATGTGCAATGAGGATGATCTGTCGACTAACTAACTAAATAACTAACTTAATCCTAATTTCTGGTCTGATTCTATGTAATCGTTTAGAGTAGCCATGATTGTTGAAAATTATGTTTACAATTGCAATATATCATACAAAAATTATAGTGTACAAGTGAATTTCAATCAATGTAATACACAATAATATATATAGTAAATATATAATGATAACAATGGGGGGAAAAAGACCTGAAATCTTACAAAAATACTGGAAAAAAATACTTAGCTGCCGATGATGTTCGGAGCTTTCTCTGTACTTCAGTTTTTTTTCATCAGAACGGGGGCGGGTCGGTTTTGCACGGCTTCTTCAGAATCACTTCGCCATTTACATACGGATAACAATCTGGTTGCTGAGGAGAGAAAAATGTTAGTAGGTGTTCGATGCAACTTTGTCGTGTGTGTGCGGTCAGATTGTTGTGTATAAGTTTGTATGTAGTCGGTCGTGTGTGGGCGTATAATTTCTACTGTCAGTGGTCGTAGATCAGTCGAATGATATATGTATTCTTCTTGTTCTGGCTCTCAACCACTCTCTTTTCTATCTCTATTAATAATAACGTCAGTGTGCAAATGATTATTGGATCAAGTTATGTGAGTCCATTCAAATCGCAAGTGATAAGGGAGACATAAGAAGCATGTATGAAGGAATAAAGAAAGCCTGTGGTCCAGTGATCAAAAGATCACAAACTCTTGACCACCTGGACACACTTCCCACCAAAACAGAAGTTAAGTGTGCTATAAATGAACTTGCATCTGGCAAGGCTCCAGGTAAGGATGGGATTCCAATAGAGGTTATCAGGAGTGGGCAAGACACACTCACTATACAGATCCACCAGCTAATAGAGCTATGCTGGCGTGAAGGACAAGTCCCACAGGATTTCAAAGAATCAAGCATCATAACACTGTACAAGAACAAGGGCGATCGGAGCGACTGCAACAACTATAGGGGTATCTCACTTCTGTGTATTGTTGGAAAAGTATTTGCCAGAATTGTTCTGCGCAGACTTCAAGTCCTAGGAGATCAAGTCTACCCCGAATCACAGTGTGGCTTTCGACAGAACCGGTCTACCACTGATATGATATTCTCATTGCGACAAATGCAAGAAAAATGCCGTGAACAGAATCAACCACTGTTTATTGCCTTCATCGACCTCACAAAGGCATTTGATTTGGTCAGTCGTGAGGGTCTGTTCAAGGCACTAAAGAAGATTGGCTGCCCACCAACTCTTCTGTCCATAGTGGAATCGTTCCACACAGGCATGAAGGGTATAATCAAGTTTGATGGTGCAACTTCTGAAGAATTTGAAATCAAGAGTGGAGTTAAGCAAGGTTGTGTACTAGCTCCCACCCTCTTTGGAATATACTTTTCACTTCTACTGAAATATGCATTTCGTGATCAGGATGGTGGTATATACATTCACTCACGCTCAGATGGCGGCCTCTACAATGCTCAGAGATTGAAGGCTAATACCAAAATTAGGAGGGTACTGATCAGAGAGTTGCTTTTTGCAGATGATGCTGCAGTTACGACCCACTCTGAGGAAGAATTGCAATGTCTACTATCTGCATTCTCCAATGCTTGTTCTGAATTTGGTTTAACAATTAGCAAAAAGAAGACACAGATTATGTCACAAGGTGCACATGGGGTACCATCAATCTTTATTGACGACGCCGAACTAGAGATAGTAGACCATTTTACATATCTAGGATCGGTGGTAAATAGCAAATTATCCCTCGATCAGGAAATCAACATCCGGATTGGTAAGGCAGCAACAACAATGAACAGGTTAAGAAAAAGAGTCTGGGAGAACAGGAAGCTTACTGCCAAAACAAAAGTCCTTGTCTATCAAGCCTGTGTCCTTAGTACTCTTCTCTATGGCAGTGAAACCTGGACAACTTACTCACACCAAGAGAACAATTTAAACAGCTTTCATATGCGGTGTCTGCGAAGAATTCTTGGTATTAAGTGGCAAGACAAAATCACAAATACTGAAGTATTGGAAAGATCAGGTTGTGTGACAGTGTATTCCATGCTCAGTCTTCGTAGACTTAGATGGATAGGACATCTTAGGCGGATGGATGATGGTAGACTACCAAATGATATCTTTTTTGGTGAATTACAGATGGGTAAGAGATCTCAGGGTCGGCCTCTACTACGATACAAAGATGTGTGTAAGCGGGACATGATTGATACAGGCATTGATAATGCACATTGGGAGCAAGTCGCCGCTGAACGTGTTGCATGGAGGGCAAATATCAGAAATGGAATAAAGTCAAAGGAGAAAATTATTGCAGAAAAGTCACACACCAAGCGTTTGAGACGTAAGATGGTGCATGATGGTGGAAATGACCACGTGTTCACATGCACCCACTGTGAACAGACATTTACAGCGCAAATTGGCCTTATCAGTCACACTCGCTATCGCCATAGTTAAAAGTTATTATGCCTTTTTAAAGCACAAACTATCGTCTGTCAAGACGGCAAGGTGCCAATGTGTAATAATAACGTCAGAGATAATCTTCTTACATATAGCTGCTTTCTTTCACTCTCTTTCTGCGTACAACTCAAAATCACGTAAGCGTCACATGTTCATTCTCTACTCTACATATAGTTCAAATTTCAGTGACGAGCATGTTACGTTCATTCGCTATCTTACATATAGTTCAAATCACCGTTACGAGCATCCCACGTTCACTCCCTGTCAGAGTCCTACTTGGATATACTTCTGGCTCGCATTTCGAGACAGAGGTGAAACAAATACACGTGTTCAAGATTGACACTTTCACGGACGGCACCAACAGTTTAAACGTTTTATTTACAACACAATATGCATGAGCAAACTCACAGAAGTTGCATTCTTGGCAACTCGCAACTTGTAAATCATCAGTATCACAGGGTAATTATCATTCATGATAAATAATATAATATAGTAGCATAACATAGCTGTCACACTGTCTCAGCTCAAACACAACTCGATTCACAACTCAACCACGCCATCAATATTACAATCATATCTCAACGCTCACGAAACACTATCACTGCTCTATATCTGTCCGTCTCGCTGTCCTGAACCCGTCTCCCCACAAATGTACGTTTGGCCAGTTCCCGGCTGCTCACAGTTCGTGAGACCCGTGCGGTGTGATGTGGTGCGGTGATCATGGGCCTTAGCGTCGGTGCGTGTTGACTCGCACTCGGCCACCCTGTTGCAGGACGCCAGGCTATCTGCCCTGTTCTCCTGTTTCCTCTTTGTACCTGTCATACAGGGTATTGGGTCTCTGCCACTCTCCCCCTGTCTCCTATTAAAGGGACACCCTTTCATTATTTGTGGACAGTTAGTTATACACTGTACGTGTTTAAGATTTCATTTAATGTCAAGACCCAATGGCGCTGTTTTTCCAGACTGCTAGAGCATATTATTATATAATTGCAAGGTGCTTTCTGTCGGGACATGATGCATGATCTATAATTAATTCATTGTCGCCATTCGGCTTACTCGTATCAAGTATAGTCCCCTAGTTGGGCTGGTACTTAGTTTGAATAATGGACTCAACACAGACCGGAAGTTAACAACGATTGACGCTATCTTTCAAGCTACGTCCTCCCTCTCAACAAAAATCATGTTAGGCGTCAAGTCATCACTATATGTGATAACTTCAGGAACAGTATGCTAGCCCCTATGGCCAGATATTCTACTCCTGGTCCTGTCAAACTTCAGTACCCATCGCCCATCTCTAGCTGACGAAACTTGGTACTCGTCAGTCATTTGACAACTTTGAAAAAAATACAGAATTTACCAATTTCTCCCTTATCAGATTGCTTCCCTTGGATGCATTCATAAATAGTTATGTACAGTAATCTTTAGAACATTTCACAAAAAATAACGTTTTACATTTGTAGTTCGGTCTAAGCGTCAAACTTCTTCTTCTTCTTTCGTTCGCCTGAAATATGTTTATAACTGCAATGTTGTCTCTTGTATGAATCTAACAGTCTTTTTTAGTTCATTCGGCGGTCCATAGGGTTTATCTTCCACTGTTGTCTCTCTAGGCCAGAAGGTTCGCCTGGATATGTTGTAGTTTGGGCAATCCTGGAGTATGTGCTCTGCTGTCTGCGACGCCAAACCACATGTGCACATGGCTGAGTCAAACGTTTGGCGTCAAGTTATTCAAAATTGCGACACGTGTGGCACAACTGAATGTTGGGGCCAATCGATGATTCTTAGATAACATATATTTACATCTTTTCTCTCAAATTCTTGCATGCAAATTTAAGTGTCACATATTTCATTTACTCGCTTAGTCATACTTAATTAATTATGTTAATTAATGAATGCGTATACTATCGCAGGAAATCTGGAACAAATAAGAAATGTATGTTTGCATTATAGTGGAAATAATAAATGGGGAGCCTTATGTAACCCCGTCCAGGACATCCCCCATTACATAAATCTAAGCATAACAGGGGTTACCAAAAACACTCACAAATTTCTGATAACATTGCCCAGCAGGAGAACTGCTTGTCATGTGTGTGGTATGGACGACCACTGGTCCAACAAATGTCCAGCCAAACATACAAACAAGCCTGTTGTGGCACAAGAAGTTCTAATAAATTTTCCACCTCTGAAAAGGCAAGGACCAGCACAATATCAACAAAATGAACAACGCGGAAAACAATTTGAACAACAGCCCACACAACAAGAAAAACAACAAACGGATATGCCAACAGACAATCAAGAAAACTACATTCTGGAAACGCAACCAGAAGAACCCTTTACAACTGTTTTCCACTCCAAAACCAGAAAAAGACAACTACGAGGATTAAGTCTAAACTCAACAAGCAGTACTAAGGAAGAAGAAGAAGAAAACTCACCAACCAAATCAACGCCAAAAAAGAAGGAAAGACAAACCGAAAATACTGACGAAACCATCAGCAACGACACCTTTGATGATAAAACTAAATCAGAATTAACATCTAAGAACACTACTGACACTGACGCCGAAGCAGATGGCCTACTGTTTTAACATCTACAATCAGATCACGTCTACAACAAGACATCAAGAAAAAATAACTATCTCAACTAGACAACCTCGTTCGTATCTGATTTCTTATTACTGTTAGTCAACAATATCATTTGCTTGTTTTGATTAATTTATGATGACTAATGATATTATTATTATTAGTCTGAACATTTCAGGTTTACGCACAAAACAAAAACACATCGTCACACTCATACACAAATATAAATCCGACTTCATTCTCCTACAAGAAACAAACACATGCGAATACACACACGCAAAGCAAATCACTACACAATTAGGGCTCAGACACTCATGCTTCAGTCTGTCGACACATCGTACGGGTTCTGGAACCGCCATACTGAAGACTTCAGACAAATGGAAAATTATTGGCACACACAAGGACGACCAAAGAGACATTACCATCATACACGTTAGAAATAACACACACACACACACACACACACACACACACACACACACACACACACACACACACACACACACACACACACACACATACGCTTTAGTCAACATACATGCCCCAGCAAATTACAGCTACCAACCACAATTCTTCGAACACTTAGAAAACCTATTAGCACAGACATTCAGAGGGAGGCATGTTGTTTTAGCAGATGATGTTAATTGTTGTTTAGATTCGGCTGACATAATAGGCGGGGAAGTGAAAACGCGGTTAAGAAGAGCTGGCCGGGACGATATGAATCAACTCGATACATTGCAATGCATAATTGACACACATAACCTAGTAGACGCATTCAGGCATAAACACCCCAACAGTCACGATACAACGCACAGAAACCATGCACATAACAAATCATCTGGGTTAGATAGAATATACGTACCAACAACACACCACATAACACAAATTAAGCACCTACAAGAAACTCTCCAGTATACAGACCACAAAGCAATACTAGCATACATTACTATAAATAACACATCCACACAGCCTTTCAGACGATCACCACACTGGAAATTTAACAACACATTACTCCAAAACACAGAATATATACAATATATGACAGACCTGATACATTCATACACTGATAGCATGCCAACTGACAACATTAGACAATACTGGGACTTACTGAAAAACACAATACGGAGCAGGACACAAGAACTAGCATCCATCATACACAAGCGTAGACTACAACAAGAACAGATCATACAAACAGTGATACATTTAACAAAGCAGACCGACAGAAACTCAACATACTTGCATGCATTAGAAATGCAACTGGAACAACACCAACAGCACAGATACCTGGGTGCACTAATTAGAACAAAACTCAACATCATCACACAAGAGACATCCAGCAAACAATACATGGCAATAGAACAAAACATATAGCTTAGCAAACAGATAAACACAATAATAGACATGCAAGGAATCACACAAACAGAAACCACACGAATAACAGAAGCATTCCAGCAATACTGTACACACTTATTTACAGCAGAGACAGTAAACACACAAATACAAGATAGCTTCTTACAATATACAAAAAAGATATCAGACACAGACAAAGAGATATTGAACACACGATAGACATTAGAAAATATAACACATGCACTTAGTGAAATGAACAAAGACAGGACACCAGGACCAGACGGATTAACAGTAGAATTAAATAAAAAATTATGTCCTATCATAGGTAACCTTCTTCTAAAAGTCTATCAAGAAGCTTTTGACAAACATGAACTCCCTGATAGTTGCATCATATCTTATATACCACTTATACACAAAGCAAAGACAGACTGAAAAATTACAGACCAATTTCACTTCTTAACACAGATTACAAAATTCTGGCCAAATCACTAGCACACAAAATCACACAATTCCTACCAAAACTAGTACACCCAAACCAGCAATGAAGTGTACAGCACAGAAATATACAAAACCACACACACCTCATTAGAGACATTATAGCGTACACACACCAGAAATACTGTCAATCCTCCCTCTTGTCTTTGGACCAAGAGAAGGCCTTTGAAGAATCGAGCACTCCTATTTGCACAAAACCCTAGAACACTGCAATATAGGACAGTACTACAGAAATTGGATACAGATTTTGTATAACAACCCTGAAAGCAAGTCTTAGTGAACCATTCACTCACTGCTAGCTTCATGCTGACAAGATCTGTAAGACAAGGGTGCCCACTATCACCACTTCTGTATATACTGACACTAGAGCCATTATTAGAAAAGATCAGACAAGATAACAGCATTAAAGGCGCTTTCATACAGGGAATAGAAGAGCAAAAGGTCATTGCTTATGCAGACGATACTGCATTCTTCTCTACAAGCAACATATCCATCAGAAACATACTGCACACCTTCTCCCACTTTGGGAAAGGCAGTGGAGCCAAAATTAATATACAAAAATCACAAATTATGGGCCTGGGAAAGTGGAAACAAAAGTCTGATTTCCCTCCAGACCTAACACTTACACACAATATAAAACTGTATGGGATCACATTTCCATGTAACCCCAGAACAACACACAAAGAAACATGGCTACAACTAACACACCAAATCACAGACATGCTACATAGGTATAAATACAAAACATCAACAATATTTGGTAGAAGCATATTAGTTAACACATGCATCATACCAAAAATGTGTAAAATGTAGCAAAGAAACAATCATCCCAGAACTGTACGCAATACTACAGCTCTGCTGGAGAGAAAAATCAATACCACAAGATATGAAAGACGCAAACATCGTTACCCTTTATAAAAACAAAGGCGACAGAAGCGACTGCAACAACTATCGCGGCATTTCCCTTCTCAGCATTACAGGCAAGATTTTTGCCAGAGTAATCCTTAAAAGATTACACATTCTTGCTGAAAGAATCTACCCCGAATCGCAGTGTGGATTTAGACCCAACAGGTCCACCATCGATATGATTTTCTCACTCCGGCAGCTCCAAGAGAAGTGCAGAGAACAGAGGAAGCCATTATATATTGCCTTCATCGACCTCACAAAGGCATTTGACCTCGTGAGCAGAAGCGGCCTTTTTAAGGTCCTTGAAAAGGTTGTATGTCCACCCACCCTTCTTAGTCTCGTGAAATCATTCCACGAAAACGTGCAGGGGACCATTTTATTTGACGGCTCAACATCCCAGTCATTCAGCATCAGCAGCGGAGTAAAAAGGGCTGCGTGCTTGCTCCTACACTCTTTGGTATCTTCTTCGCTGTTCTCTTAAGGCAAGCATTTGGGACTGCCACTGAAGGCATATACCTCCACACAAGATCTGATGGCAAACTTTTTAACCCATCAAGACTCAAGGCAAAGACCAAAATAAGATCAAGATGCGTATGAGAACTACTTTTTGCAGATGATGCAGCACTGACTACTCATACAGCAGAAGATCTCCAAAGGCTCATAGATCGTTTTGCAGCCGCCTGCAAAGACTTTGGGCTCACCATTAGCCTAAATAAAACACAGGTGATGGAACAAGATGCTGATGCGCCTCCGTCAATCAAAATCTCTAATTACGAATTGAAGGTCGTCCACGATTTTGTGTATTTGGGGTCGACAATATCAGATAATCTTTCATTAGAGACAGAAATCGACAGACGCATTGGAAAGGCAGCCACAACATTTTCCAGGCTAGCTAAAAGAGTTTGGGAGAATAATAGACTAACAGAGCGTACAAAAGCTCAAGTATATAAAGCTTGTGTTGTTAGCACACTACTCTACGGGTCTGAATCCTGGACCCTGTACTCAAGACAGGAAAGGAAGTTGAATTCCTTCCACATGAGATGTCTGAGACGTATCCTGGGCATAACATGGAAAGACCACATATCAAACAAACAGGTGCTTGAAAGAGCAGATATTTCCACAGTGCACACCCTCCTCAAGCAGAGACGCCTCCGGTGGCTGGGCCACGTATCTCGAATGGAGGATGAACGTATTCCCAAAGATCTCCTTTACGGAGAACTAGCCACAGGAAAGAGGCCAACCGGAAGACCCCAAATGCGATATAGGGATGTGTGTAAACAAGATATGAAAACCATTGGAATAGATCCAGACACGTGGGAGAGAGTTGCAACAGACAGATGCTCCTGGAGAAGAGATGTACGAAACGGACTGGTGCTCTTTGAGCGCAATCAGATCCAAAAAACTGAGGAGAGACGGCACAGGCTCAAAGAGCAGTCACTTACTGCGGGACTTGCCTCGTCTTACAGATGCGGAAACTGTGACAGGGATTGTCATTCTCGAATTGGACTATACAGTCACCAGCGGTGCTGCCAGGCACCTCCCAAGCGGCACAACTCTATAGTCCCTCAGGACTGAAAGAGGCTTACTACATACCAAAAATAATATACTTAGTGACAGTGTTAAACCCTCCATAACAGACAATCACAGACATAAATAAACAAATAAGACATTTCATATTTAGTAAGACAATACACAGCATACAGCAGAAAACTCTCATTCAGGATAAGAAACAAGGAGGAATAGCACTTCAGGACATACAAACAAAAATACAAGCACTTTGAATCAGCCACATAGGTAATATTATCAGACATTCAGAGCAACATAGATTAGCATTATATTATATAGCACACAAAATAAAACATCTCACAAAACTAAACAATGCAGCAGCACATTATCAGTGCATACTACCATCTTTCTATCACACATGTATACAGGTAATACAAGGACATGAACATTTAATAAATGAAACAACACGAGAAATATACAAACAATTAGTAAACAAGCACCATCGCTTAAACTTAGAATCAAAAGAGAACAAAAATATATCATGTCAGACTACACATCCACCTTTTCCAACTTACACAACAAACACATCACATCTAAGGCGAAAGAAGTAACTTACAGACTGATTTTTACTATATCTCCCATAATACCCAAATTAACATACAGATCCAGACAAATAGGAAAATGCCAATTATGCATTAACAACACAAAAGAAACAGAAGAACACATATTTTTCACATGTCAAACAGTCACAGATGCAGTGGAAATTCTACAACAAATAATACAAACACACACAGACAAACAAACAGACATTTACAAGGCAATCTTTCTTAACACTCTTTCTAAAACATGCGAAGACACACACACACACACACACACACACACACACACACACACACACACACACACACACACACACACACACAACTACTTCAAACACCAGCAGAATAATGAAAATTAGTTTGGACATGCAGAATCAAGGCAAGGTTCAACTCCCTTACATACAACAGAAACTTATTTTTACTAATGTTCAAATACAAACTAGCTACTATTTTTCCTGAATGAAATGTGTAAATTTTCTTAATTTCATTTACTCTTGCAATTAGAAAAAAAAATGCCATTATTACTAATTTTTAAAAAAAACGACGTTAACAATATCAAAACATCTAAGATGTTTTACACCCGATCGTCTTGATAGACGATATTTGGTTTCTGCTGCAAGGCACAACATTTAATACCTATAGCAGTGGTGATAATGAAGTAAGCCAATATCAGACTATTAAGAGAGGTGTGAGACAGGGATGTGTAATGTCTCCAGATCTGTTTTCCCTGTACAGTGAAAGTATTTTCAGAAATATTGAAGATATGGAAGGAATCAACATTGGGGGACGATGCATCAATAACATTAGATATGCAGATGATACAGTCTTGATTGCAGACAATGAACAGGACCTGCAACATTTAGTAGATGCGGTTGTTACACACAATGAACAATTAGGGTTAGAATTAAATTGTAAAAAGACACAGATTATGGTCGTCACTAGGAAGAACGAAATACCACAATGTAATATACAAGTAAATGGGAATAGTCTTCAACAAGTGAATAGGTACAATTATCTAGGAACAGTAATAAAACCCGATGGGAGATGCCTTGAAGAGATTAGAACAAGAATCGCCATGGCAAAAGTAGCCTTTGGCAAGATGAAAAACATACTGACCAATAAAAAGATGTCAATTGAAACGAGAAAAAGAGTGTTGAGATGCTACATAGAACCTGTACTTTTATATGGATGTGAAGCTTGGACAATGAGCAGTCAGACTGAAAAACATCTGATGGCTGTAGAAATGTGGTTTCTGAGGAAAATGCAAAGAATACCATGGACAGTCAGAAAGACCAATGAACAAGTCCTTCAAGAAACAAATGAAGATCGTAAACTGATTAGAGACATTAGACGTAGACATTCACAATTTTTTGGGCATGCTATGAGAAGAAATGATTTGGAGAACTTGGTGATAACTGGCAAGATCGAGGGGAACAAACCAAGGGGAAGACCTAGAAGCAAGTACCTGGATGGCTTGGCCTTGTGGCATGGTCGAGACAAAAACACTGAGCTGATCCAGGACTCTGGTGATCGAGTGAGATGGCAGAACATGACAGCCCACGCTTACCGGCATGGCACATAGTGGATGGATGGATAGCAGTGGTGAACGGGACGTCCCAGACCAGTTCCTGTGGAAAATTTTAAAACGTGTGTGCGTCTCGTGAGCCCTGTGTGTGGCTTTATTTGTTAATACTTGGGAACACTTCTCACTAGGTGGTAACAAGCATTGGAGAGCGCAGATAGTACACGCAGCAAATTCTTCCCCAGGGTGCTTTTAATCACAGATTCACCCCTCTCCTCCCCCCAAACAACTTTAGAGAGAGATATACAGCTCCTCTGGCCTAGGTACACAAAAGCTTTGTGACAACTGGCTGCGTGTCCGCTGTAAGACCCGGCGACCGGCCCTGGTGTGTCTAGTGGCTGGTGGTCACTAGGCAATTTTGCGTTCAGCGGTTTGCCCTTTGCCTAAATTCAACACGATTCCCCAGCACGAATATAAACATTTTTGTAGAATACAAAAGGCTAACATGTATGGTATTTATATATGGGAAGCCATGTATGGGTGAATTCGTGTAGGTATTCATGTAAATATAAGGATGGCTTTGTATTGATATACAGGTATTTATATGAATATATGCATGTGGAAATCCCCCCCCCCCCCCCAACCAAAAAAAAATTGGAAGCCATAATTTACATAGAATTAAAATGTGAAGGTTGTTACCCAAGATCACGGAAATCCGTGTACTATTATCTACAGAAAGCAAGAGGTAGATCAAGACAGAATGCATGTGTGTGTGTGTGTGTGTGTGTGTGTGTGTGTGTGTGTGTGTGTGTGTGTGTGTGTGTGAGAGAGAGAGAGAGAGATAGAGAGAGAGAGAGAGAGAGAGATGGACAGGTGTAACATGCATTCCACGTGTGAAGGTGGAAATGAAACGAGGAATGTGTGTTTACATGCCCTATGCCATAAATGTCATATTATCATAACTGTATATGCATATACTCCACACTTTTACACAGTTTGGTAAGGGGAGTGGGGCAAAATTAAACGTACAAATATCACACATAATGGGTCTCGGTAAGTGGCGAAACAAAGCAGACTTTCCTCCCGACTTAACAGCCACAGACAACATCATACTATAAGGGATAATATTTCCTAACAACTCCCGACAGATACACGCACAGACATGGCAAAACCTCACACAACAAATTTTAGACACGCTACACAAATACAAATATAAAACATCCACAATATTTTGTAGGAGCATCATAGTTAACACATTCATCATTCCCAAAATCATATATTTAGTCACAGTGCTAGATCCTCCTAAACAGACAATCACAAACATCAACAAACGTATCAGACATTTCATCTTCGGCAGCACAATTCATTATATACAACACAAGACACTCATACAGGACAAGAAACAAGGAGGGATAGCACTGCAAGACATACACACAAAAATACAAGCACTTAGAATTCTACACATAGAACACATAATCAACCAGAAAAGCACCCACTAGCACTCTATTACACAGCACTCAGACTGCAACACCTTAGAAGAATACATCTCAATACACCACACCACTTTGGAACACCACCCGCATTCTACAAAACATGCAAATAAGCACTTCAAGGGAACGAACAATTAATACATCAAACAACACACCAGGTTTACAAATACCTGATTAAACGACAAGCACCTCCACTACAACTCAGAATAAAAAGAGGACACAAATATTACATACATACACGCACTTTCACTAATCTTCACATTTCACACATAAAACCCAAAGCCAGAGAAACTATGTACCGATTGATTTTTAGTATGACGCCCACTTCGGAACGACAAGCACACAGATCAAAACAAATAGTCCCATGTCAACCCTGCAGACGGAACATACAGGAAACCGAAGATCACATTTATTACACACGTCCAACAGTCCAAACCACACTAGACACACTGAGATATCTCATTGAAACATTCACTAAAACGAAAACAGATATGTACAAAGCAATATTTTTTAACACTATTCCTAAAACTACAAAAGACACCCACACGAGTTTGTTGACTGCAATGGCAGAATATAGGTATCTGGTTTGGTCCTTTAGAAATGCAGCAACTTACAATTTTAAAACTTTTAGCTCACGTATAATACTGCATGCGTTTCAAAATAAAATCACACAAATATTCACAAACACATTGACATAACGAAATAAATCCAGCTTATCATTTTACTCAATTGAATACGCATAATATTATGATTGTGGACATGCACACATATATGTGTATGCTTGTATGGTAGAATGTAAAATATAGAATATGAATATACAGTTTTATCTTAGATGTTTCTCATATAATACTGATACCCGATCGTCTTGACAGACGATAGTTGTTTTCTGCTGCAAGGCATAAAATCTAATACCTATAGCAGTTTGAACGGGAGTGTCCCAGACCAGTCACTGCTGTGGAAATTTTAGAACGTGTGTGCGCCTCGCGACGCAAGCCCTGTGTGTGGCTATATTTGTAAATACTTGGGAACACTTCTCACTAGGTGGTAACGAGCATTGGGGAGCGCAGATAGTAAACGCCGCAAATTCGTCCCCAGGGTGCGTTGTAATCACAGATCCACCCCTCTCCTCCCCCCCCCCCAAACAACTTTAAAGAGAGATATATAGCTCATCTGGCCTAATAATACAAAGGCTTTGAGAAAACTGGCTGCGTGTCCGCTGTAAGACCCGGCGACCGGCCCTGGTGTGATAGTGGCTGATGGTCACTAGGCATTTGGCGTTCAGCGGTTTGCCCTTTGCCTAAATTCAACACGATTTCCCAGCACATATATAAACATAGTTGTAGAATACAAAGGTCAACATGTATGGTAGTTGTATATGGGTAACCAAGTATGAGTGAATTTGTGTAGATATTCATGTAAATATACTTATGGCTTTGTGTTGATATACATGTATTTATATGAATATATGCATATGGAAATTCCCCCCCCCCCCCCAAAAAAAATAAAAATAAATTAGGAAGCCACAATTTAAATGGAATGACAATGTAAAGGTTATTGCCCAAGACCACGGCAATCAATGTACTATTGTCTCCAGAGAGCAAAAGATATATCAAGACAGAATGTGTATGTGTGTGTGGTGTGTGTGTGTGTGTGTGTGTGTGTGTGTGTGTGTGGTGTGTGTGTGTGTGTGTGTGTGTGGTGTGTGTGTGTGTGACAGAGAGAGAGGGGGGAGAGAGAGAGGGGGGGGGAGAGAGAGAGAGAGAGAGAGAGAGAGAGAGAGAGAGAGAGAGAGAGAGAGAGAGAGAGAGAGAGAGATGGACAGGTGTAACATGCTTTCCACTTGTGGGAATGGAAATGAAATGAGGAATGTGTGTTTACATGGACTATGCCATAAAATTCATAGTATCATAACTGTATATGCGTGTAATTGTTTTATTGACGAATCTGACACTTAACACTAACAGACGGCAACGCTCTGTAATATACACAAACAAAGAAACACGCATTACACCTTGTAAATATACATTGCTTAGCATGAAATAACGTTGAAAAAAATGTCTGTTTGCATTATAATGGAAAGGATAATAAATAAAATATCACGAGAAATTTCAACAACAACAGCCAAAAAAAAAACATATCTGATATACCTTCGTGTGATCTTACTGCACTTCGGCTCGAGTGGTACATGGCTATGTCATAATCATGCAACAAAAATAAATAAATAAATAAAATGCAGAGGTTCCAAGGAAGCTGACGGGGAAAATGTGGACATCAGAGGACAAGCTAAACAACACCAACCTTAAAAGGATGTCGTGTACAGAATTGTTTGTTAGTACAAATAATTTTGTTTTTCTCGCTACGAGGCGAAGGAGTTACAGACGCAATTCGTAATCCAGCATACCCGTGTTCGAAACACAGCTGCAGACGATTTGGCAGCAAACCGTCTTGCGTTGGTTTTTTTACGAAATGGTATGTGGTATGGGTGCCGGTCATTCGGAGAGCGATGGAGGACTGCTGAGGGTGGGTTTGCCAAGAGATTACAACAGCAGAACATGCTGGTGTTGACTGCAACGCCCTGTAAAGGATTTTTTTTTCACATATCCTTTACAGGACATCGCTGTCAACATCAGCATTTTTTAGCTGATTGTTGAATTTCTTGGGAGGATTGCGCTCGGTGGTTTGCCATTGCTTTCTGAGCGACCGGCTCACATACCCCGTAAGTTACCGACGCGGAGAGAAACGCAATCAATTCTCGTGCACGTCACGTCACGTTACGAGAGTGTGCGGGATTACGGAGAAAGTCGTGTAGCACCTAGACCAGGGATGCCGGCCCTGTAAAGGATATGCATCTAATTTTATGTTATTTACTACAAGGGAAATAATTGCATCTAGGTTGAAGTCATATTACTGTTTTAGCAATCAAGGGGAACAATTATAGATTTCACTATATTTGTACTGACAGCTATTTTGCAAGAGAAGTATATGTTTAATCCTGTAACAATTTTATTCATATTCTAGAAAGTATAAATTGAATGTTACCATCATAAAAGCTATATATAGAGTTTGAATATTATTTAAAATTTTAGGCACCAAGTTGTTGTGCAATAAATAATGTTTAGTAAATTATTTATTTCTTTATCTGCTAGGCCGCGTCTGTCTAAACAGAATTTACGATAACCCTTTTATCTCTTCATCACCATCAGACTATATAAAAAGAGATTACCTTTTGTTTATTGTGACTCTGACTGAGTCCATCGGAACTCAAGTTAGGGACATCGTGTTGTGTGAACAGTGAATGCGGAACTGTGCTACTATCAATATATTGTTTGATTGGTGTCACTGTTAGTAGAGCACCGAACTTTCGGATTAAGTTATTCCTTTTATAGAGGCACCTACAAGAAAAAAAAAAAAAAAAAAACTACTCTACGGAAACGATATTGTAGTCTTGCAAGAAACACAGCTCACCGACGGAACAGTCAATGTTGCGGGATTTCAGGGTTTCCTTAACAGGCGGCACCTCGGACAGGCCATTCTGGTCCGCGACAACATACTAGTGTCTGAGATCGATATGTCCGCCTGGAACAGCGATGCCCTGCAAGTGCAGGCATTAAGAATAATGACACCAGTGCAGCTTGAAATCGTTAACGTCTATGCGCGAAATGGGAAGGTCGACGTGCGACAATGGGTTTGTTCGATATGGATGAAAGGCATATCATCTACTGCGGGGACTTCAATGCCAGAGGCAGTCAATGGGGGAATTGCATCACGAATAGACAGGGAGAAGATTTGGAGGACGCCCTGGCATCTGCTGCCCTAATCTGTCTGAATGATGGGAAGGTCACTAGAATGGCCACTCGACCAGGCGACTCTGACAGCATCATTGACTTGGCTCTGGTGTCGCCCACCATCGCACCAAGGTGCCGGTGGGGCACACTGGGATACCACGATAGTGACCACTACCCGTGTGTCATCCTGATCAAGAAAGACGGGGCCATGAGTCAAAGAAACAAGACCAATGCCTTCCCGTATGACACCACTGGTCAAGACGCCATAAGCAAGATCAGAAGAAGGAAACTAACTTCCTCCCGTAGGAGACAAGAAAGATTGCTACAGCCACCATGGTGGAATGGAGAGGTCGAGAAAGTGTGGCTGGGAAAGAGGCAGGCTGTCAAAGACTGGCAAAAGGCCAGAAAGGCTAACATGCCACAGGTTGAGTTGGCGAACCTGAAGACTGAAGTCGTTAGGACGACGACTTTATTCAAATCCTGCGCCAAACAAGCCAAGGCCGACAAATGGGACGAGTTCTGCAGGAAGGTGTGCTCCGAGCAATCTCTTACGACATTCTGGCGCCTCCACAAGAGCATGAACGGTGCTGCACAACGTAGGGGTATTCCAGACTTTCAAGGCACAGACCTCGCATGGAAAAAGTCGGATGCGGATAAAGGTAAGGCCCTTCTTGCACGCTACATAGAACAGACTGACCAGAAAGACGAGCCCGCCAGACAGAGGACCACAACAACACTCTCTCAGTTGCGCGAGGGGGTCGGGACAGACGAAGAATGGACAATCACAGTTGACATATTGCGTGCGATGCTCAAGAAATCACCTAACACCGCCCCAGGCCCAGACGGCATCCGATATGGTGACCTAATGGTGATATCAGATGATGACATGGAAGAACTGGCCAGAGAATTCAACACCAGTATCCAGAGGGGTCAGGTCAAAGAAGAATGGCTACACAGCTACTTGCTGCCGCTGCCAAAACCGAACAAAGACCACTCCAAGATAAGCGGCTACAGAATCATTACGATGCAGAATACTGTTGGCAAGCTACTGGAGAAAATTGTAGCACACAGACTTGCTTGGGACTTGGAACAGCTCGGCTGCTTCCCGCCCACACTTGGAGGATACAGACGCAACAAAGAGTCATGGCTGAATGCGGCGGTCTTTGCTCAAGATGTTTACGAAGGATTTCAGGTCAGAGAAGAGACATGTGCGGCCGCCATAGACTTAGAGGACGCATATAACAGAGTATCTTTCGAGCACTTGATGCAAACCCTCCTCAGACTGAAAGTGCACCCTCACCTTGTACGATGGATAGCTGCAGTTCTACTCCAAAGGAAGGTGGTGCTAAGATGCGGGAGTTGGTCTTCTGAGCCGATAACGATATGTCCAGGATTGCCGCAGGGTTCACCACTGTCACCAGTACTATTCAACGCGTATACGGTGCCGATCACTGAACAACAGTTGGATGGGAGGGGTAGGACTCTATCATTCGTTGACGACATCCTCGTGTATCGACAGGGTCGAGATAGACAGGCGGTTGCCAACTATATGCAGGGCGAACTAGATCGAATTTTCTCATGGTGTGCTGATGCCGATGCCCTTGTCAACCCTGCAAAGGCAACGGTTACATGGTTCTCACTAAACAACCATATTGTGAAAACAGACCTGCCGGCAGTAAGAATGGATGGGAGCATTCTGAGTAGAACCCAGTCAATGACATATCTTGGCGTGAGGCTTGATCGTAGCCTGTCCTTCAGAGATCATGTCGATTATGTCATAACGAAGGCTCGAAAAGGTTTGGCAGCAATGAGAGTCATGGCGACTGCCAATATCGAGCAAAGACTGCTATTACTTCTGTTCCAAGGACTTGTGCTTTCACGCATCGAGTATGCCCTGGCCATCCTCACTGTCAGCCCTACACAGATTGGAAGACTTGAAAAGGTACAAAACGAAGCCATGCGCATCATTTTGGGCTGCACGAGAGACACCAGCTGTGTAGCAATGAGATACCTCCTTGACTTCCCGACAATGGAACACAGGATCAAGATCTGGAGAGCTCGTGCATACTTAAAAATAAGTGCAGATGAGCAGCACCCTCTGCATGACGCTGTATTCAGAGAAAAGGGTGACAGGCTAAAGAGGGGCAAATCATGGATGGGTCGGGCGGAAGATGTCGTCGGACAGGTCTGCAGTATTACCAGTATCAACCCCGGCAAGGAATGGGTGCCGGTGCCTCCAGCTTTTAAGTGTACCTTCTCCTGCATTATCACACTCGACAGACGGTGCAGAGAGCAGAACCCTGCCGCTGTCAATGCAGAGGTTAACGCGCTCATCTATGATCACTCAGATAGCCCCGAAGTGCTCATCTATACAGATGGATCTGTTGTAAAGCAGCAGAGAAGTGCGTGGGCATTTACAGCCCGTTCAGCGGGCCGAACCGTTCAAGAATCCAGTAGTGCCCACTCTATGACCACGAGCAGCATGACGATGGAGGTGATGGCAGTTACACAGGCTTTCATATGGCTGGAATCACAGCATTATACCAACGTGTGTGTACTAGGTGATTCAATGAGCATGATTCAGAAGGTCGAAGCTGGATCTGTACGTAGACAGTGGACTGAGTCGCTGCGGAAGTCTGTTGTCCGCAAAGTCACCTTCATCTTCGTCCCGGGACATGCGGGAGTCGAGGGAAATGAACGAGCTGATAAATTGGCTGGCTCTGCACCCCCTGTAGATGGCCAGCCCATGGATCGTGCCGATGTTATTAACGCCCTTAAAGATATGGCGAGAACAGAGGATTTTGACGCCAGTGATTCCACATCGCTTTCCAGGATGAAAGACCTGGGAGTAAGAATCGGCACAGCCAGACGCGAGAGGTACATCGGGAAAACAAAGCGCCTCGTCAACCAACACAGAACTGGCACTATTAGCCACCGGACGCTGGTGCATATGCTGGGGGGAGGATCTGAGCACCTATGGACATGTCCGGAGTGCAACGAAGATACCCCAACTGATAACTAACTAACTAACTAACTAACCTACATGATCGGATGGGGATGGAAATTCATAGTACTATTTAGACACATGCTCGGATGTCATTGTGTCATTATCCTGACGTGCGGTCAACTCGGAGGAGGTGCTATCTGGTCAAAGACTGAGGACCCACACCAAGAAGATAAGTGACATTACCTTCTTATGTGGAACTCTGACATTCGTACAGTGATGACATCTTCATGTGGCTGCCTCAACTAACTATGTCTTGTAGCGATTAACCCACACCAGACATATCTGCACTACAACCACAGTATCGTCACTCTTTTTGTACAATACATTTGTTATTGAGTGTGTAGATACCAGAGTTGCATCATATGTTCAGGATGATATTTGAAAGGGTAACGTTCCTTGGTCGGTTATGAGAAAGATAGCGATCCGAAGACTGGTGGGGTCGTAGACTGAAATTGTCCCAGTCCCCGATGATCTGAAGTCATCCCGAGATTTATATATATATATATATATATTCATAGATAAGTGTGATAGCCTGTTCCCTTCACCCCAGGGAAGCTATGTTGACAGATGTCATATTTTTTTTCTTCTTCCTCCTCCTCCCTCCTCCCCCTCCCTAAATACGTACGTAAATATATGATGATGATGATGATGAAAGAATCCCCGAACCACAACGCTAGGACAAGCGAAGAAAATGACGTGACTACACAGAATCGTCACACGGCAATCGTCATCATCATCATCAAGTGCCGTGCCGGCTGGCGTAGGCGTTCATTGCTCTCCATAGATCTCGGTCTTTGGTTTTCTGGATCAACTCTGCTGCTGATATTCCTCCATGCCACGGCAAGATCAATAACAATTCATCTCTTTATGTGTAAGGAAGTTATCTACAGTCATGTAGAAGGGAAGAACAATCAATGGAAGGACCGAAATCACAGAACCTATGTCCTGACTTCCGTCTTATGAGGAGGAGGATGGAAGAAGGAGGAGGAAGAGGGAGGAGGAGGAGGTAGAGGGAGGAGGAGGGAAGAGGGAGGAGGAGGAAGGAGGAGGAAGAGGGAGGAGGAGGGAGGAGGAGGAGTGAGGAGGTAGAGGGAGGAGGAGGAGGGGGGAAAAGGGAGGAGGAGGGAGGAGAAGGAAGAAGGAGGAGGAGGGAGGAGGTAGAGGGAGGAGGAGGAGGAGGGAGGAAAAGGGAGGAGGAGGGAGGAGAAGGAAGAAGGAGGAGGAAGAGAGAGGAGGAGGATGGAAGAAGGAGGAGGAAGAGGGAGGAGGAGGAGGTAGAGGGAGGAGGAGGGAAGAGGGAGGAGGAGGAAGGAGGAGGAAGAGGGAGGAGGAGGGAGGAGGAGGAGTGAGGAGGTAGAGGGAGGAGGAGGAGGGAGGAAAAGGGAGGAGGGAGGGAGGAGAAGGAAGAAGGAGGAGGAGGGAGGAGGCAGAGGGAGAATGAGGAAGGAGGAGGAGGGAGGAAGAGGGAGCAGGAAGAGGGAGGAGGGAGAGGGAGGAGGAAGAGGGAGGAGGAGGAGGAAGAGGGAGGAGGAAGAGGAGGGAGAGGGAGGAGAGGAAGAGGAAGAGGGTAGGAGGAGGAGGGGAGAGAGGAGGAGGAGGAGAAGGGAGGAGGAGGGAAGAGGTAGTAGGATGGAGAAGTAAGAGGGAGGAGGTAGGAGGAGGAGGAGGGACGAAGAGGCAGGAGGAGGAAGAGGGTAGGAGGAGGAAGAGGGGAGAGGAGGAAAGAATGGAGAAGGAGGGAGGAGGAGAAGGAGGAGTGAGGAGGAGAAGGAGGAGGCAGAGGGAGAAGAAGGAAGGAGGAGGAGGGAAGGAGGGAGAGGAAGGAGGGAGATGAGGAGGGGAGGAAGGAAAGGGAGGTGGAGGAGGAGGAGGTAGAGGGAGGAGGAGGAGGAGGAGGGGAGGAAAGGGAGGAGGAGGGAGGAGAAGGAAGAAGGAGGAGGAAGAGGGAGGAGGAGGAGGGAAGAAGGAGGAGGAAGAGGGAGGAGGAGGAGGTAGAGGGAGGAGGAGGGAAGAGGGAGGAGGAGGAAGGAGGAGGAGGAAGAGGGAGGAGGAGGGGAGGAGGAGTGAGGAGGTAGAGGGAGGAGGAGGAGGAGGAAGGGAGGAGGAGGGAGGAGAAGGAAGAAGGAGGAGGAGGGAGGAGGTAGGGAGGGAGGAGGAGGAGGGAGGAGGAGGAGGGAGAGGAGATAGAGGGAGGAGGAGGAGGGAGGAAGGAGGAGGAGGGAGGAGAAGGAAGGAAGGAGGAGGGAGAGGGAGGAGGAGGAGAAGGAGGAGGAAGGAGGGAGGAGGAGGAGGAGGAGGGAGAGGAGGAGAGGAGGAGGAGGAAGGAGGAGGAAGAGGGAGGAGGGAGGATGGAGGAGGAGAGGGAGGAGGGGAAGAGGAAGAGGTAGGAGGAGGAGGAGGGCAGAGGAGGAGAGAATGGAGAAGGAGGGAGGAGGAGGGAGGAAGAGGAAGAGGGAGGAGGAGGAAGAGGGAGGAGGAGGAAGGAGGAGGGGAGGGAGGGAGCGTGGAAGAAGGAGGAGGGAGGGAGGATGAGACAAGCAGGAGGAGGTGGAGG
>OY992896.1:72242976-72282690 GCA_963921405.1 Cepaea hortensis
CTCCCTTTTCCTCCCTCCTCCATTTAACCAAGACAGACAGACGTCAGACAGATAGTCGGGAACGGGATCTTATATGACTACTTATATGATTTAAATGAGATGCTCTCCACCATGGGCTGGACTGGGTCAGACAGACAGACAGATAGATAGATAGACAGACAGACAGACAGTCGGGAACGGGAACTTATATGACTACTTATATGAATTAAATGACATGCTCCCCATCAGGGTCTGGGAGAAGACGGGCTGGGTCAGACAGACAGACAGACAGACAGTCAGACAGACAGATAGTCGGTAACGGGAACGAGAACTTATATGACTACTTATATGAATTAAATGAGATGCTCCCCACCAGGGTCTGGGCGAAGCCGGGCAGGGTCAGCTAGACAACTAGTTACAGGACATCGCTGTCAACATCAGCATCTTTCAGCTGATTGTTGATTTTTTTGCAAGATTATGCTCAGTAGTTTACCATTGCTTTCTGAGCGACCGGTTCGACACTCTCATAGGTCACTGGCGCAACTCGAACCACTTCTAATTCTCTTCTATCTATCTATATATATATATATATATATATATATATATATATATATATATATATATATATATATATATATATATATATATATATATAATATATATATATATATATATATATATATATATATATATATATATATATATATATATATATATATATATATATATATATATATATATATATATGCTACCCGCCAATAGCTTTACATTTGTCAATGCGGCCCTCCGCACAAAAAAGTTTGCCCACCCCTGGCCTAGGTGATAGGAATGAGAGAGATGACGATTAACAGGCGAAGTGAGTAGGACAAAACCTGGCCTGGCACAATCAAGGCCTGCATGCACTTATTTTCGCACTGGCGAAAGGCCGTGCAAGCTTATGGAGTTGACAAATATTACAAATAGCTCTCTTCCCCCCCCCGCCCCCCACTCTTCCTCCCTCCTCTCTCTCTCTCTCTCTCTCTCTCTCTCTCTCTCTCTCTCTCTCTCTCTCTCTCTCTCTCTCTGTCTGTCTTTGCTAAATGCTGGTGCAATTACGTTTGCTATAGAATATTTCAAATATCATAATAACATGATAGTAATTGCTTGATTTATCACTCCACTTGTGTTGAAGAATTCTGTGGAATTTTTTTTTTTTTCGCATGTCCTATTTACATCGCTGTCAGCAACCAGCATTTTACCGCTGTTGTTCGTGTCTTTGCAAGATTACGCACTGTATTTGCATTGCTTACTGAGCGACAGTCTCAGATACCCCTCCTGTAAGTAACCAACGCGACCCGATTCCCTAGCGAATCTCGTGCAGCTGTGTCCCGTGTCCCCGCACGTGGATATACGGGATTACGGAGAACATCGTTAACCTCTTCGCCAGGGAGACGGCTCTGCGGAATTACTAGATATCTAAAAGAAAAACACCCCGGCAAGCAAAATAGATGGTCCTTCGATATTATTCTGATGATCATATTTGTTCTTCATTTGTATCATCTTAAAGGTCTTTCACATAATCTGACCACGCATGTAAAATCTGATTTTTTGCTATTATGGTTTTACCATCTTTGGTTTTTAGGCAACCTGTTGATGTGTGTGTTCTTTTGTTAGTGATGTCATTAATTCTTGTGTGCATTAATTTGGTATTCTGGGTGTTGAACGTGTTGTGTTAGTTTTGAATTTCCTTGCAATTTTCCTCAAGCCATGTTTCTTTTGCCTCTTTGCACATCTTCCTAATCTTCCTGTGAATATCTTCGTATATTTCCTTATTATTTTTGTTATTTCTTCTTATTCCCATGAGTTTTAAGATGTCTTCCATCATCCATTTCTTGCGTCCTGTTATCTTTATTTTTGGGATTATCATTGTTGTTGGTGCAGCTTCTTGACTGATTTCTTTTATTTTTCCAATTGGTCACTGACGTCTTGAAATAATATTTCCACATCGGACAATGCATCGAATCTGTTCTTTACCGCTACGTTGAATTTATCTTTTATCTCCTCACTCTTCAGTGCCTGTAGATCAAATTTTGCGTTTCTATTTGTATATTTGACTTTCTTTAATTTTATATGTAAATTGCCTAAGATGGTTGCAGTAGCAGTCTGCACTTGGTAGAGGGACATAAACATATAATATTGTTACAAGGGAGAGAACTAGAATTTGAAAAAGAAAATGGTATACCTAGATATAATACCACCAACTAACATCAAAATCTTTTAATTTTCTTTGACAAATAAAAGTGTCATTACTGTAGTCATTCTTTGCAATTGTGAATAGAGAGCTGTTAAAGTCTTTATACACAATTTGTTTAATCCTTATTTACTTACTTTTTATGATCACCTTTTTCAATTCTACGTTTATGTTTAATTGTTAAAACTGTACTTTCAAATTATATCTTCTAATTCAGAAAAACACGTTTCCCCACTGTGGGGAAACAACATTTTTTTACTGGCCTCTTAAGGCCACCCACAATTTAAAGCAAATTTACTTACAATAATGGCGAAAGATCTTAGAAGTCTATGGGGTTTATATTGATAAATATGTTTAGAGGAAATGTTTATCTTTGTAAATTTCATACAATTTGAACAAATAGCTCCTCTCTCTCTCTCTCTCTCTCTCTCTCTCTCTCTCTCTCTCTCTCTCTCTCTCTCTCTCTCTCTCTTTTGCTGCGAGGTTTAATGTGGGGAAATTGTGTAGATACATACAAGAGTATCATTTTCGGAAACAATAGTGATTCACGAATATTTTTGAATTTTTTTACACGAAACTAAGTGTGAATGAGTATACCTGGAGTGTGAAAGAGTTTCTATTAAATGTTTTGGTGTGCTTGGGAGTAAATGATTACTCAATCATCATCATTAACAGGAATTATGTAGGTAGTTACACCATGCCAGGAATATAATGTTGTCACATGTGTATGAATGTACATTGTGTATTCGCAAATGTAAAAAAGACACTGCTTTTGTACATTGATTGATTGATTGATTGATTGATTGATTTAGGAACCGACATCATAGCATTCGGAGCTTTCCCATAAGCGCTCCGTGGCCATCCTCAGCAGCCAGCGAAGAGTTCCAACACCAATAGTACCAGTAGCAATCTGATTATATGTCCGTCTCGCCTTTCCTCTGAGGGTAGAGCCAGATCCCCTCGTCACTCATCGCTGTCTCATTCTTACCAGATCATGGTAATCCATTTGCTCCTCCAAGGTGTACACGTGATCCCACAAGGCCGCAACCACGTCTGCCTTGTCATGCATCAATACTCCACCAGGTTTTGCAGAGTCAGCCAATCTGTCTGCCTGTTCATTCCCCAGCACACCGGCATGCCCCGGAGAAAAGATCAGGCGATGCTTGTCACCTGTGACCTCCGAAGCGAAGCAAGCCACTCTACCTGAAGATTGCCTGTCCTCACCTTCCTCAGCAGGCTTTTTGAGTCAGTTACAATCACGATGTGTGCGTGTATATCGTATTCTCCATCCAGCGTAAAGCTCCATTCTTAAGCTAGATGTTGTTGTATCATATGCCAGGCTCTCCTGCACCAAACGTCGACCATTAGCTTTTCGTAAATGCTTTTGTATATAATAAACGATTATTAAAAAAAAAAAAAAAAGAAAGAAAATTAATAACGCCCATCCCAAACTTTGCTAATATTAAGAAAGAAATGAGAAGGCTAAATATTAACATATTAGGTATATGGGAGACCAGAGGGCAGTATAACTTAAGAGGAATACAGCATAAACCATTCTGGTGGAGAGAAATAACATATAGGGGCATCAATTACAATGGATATATAAATAGGAGAAGAACAATGTTGATTTGTAGAAGGCAAGTGTTCAGTAAATGCGAAACATTCTCAATTCAAATGAATTTCTCCGCCTCACGTTTTCATGAATGATACAACGAATTAGACATGGCCGAGGACCAGAGTAAAAATTTTGAAATGACCGTCATCCTCTGGGATTTCAACGAAAAAGTAGCAACGAGAAGGTGAGTGGTTTGACTGGTGACTATGGCCTAAGTGATAGGAATGAGAGAGATGACAATTAACAGGCGAAGTGAGAAGGACAAAACCTCGTCTGGCACAATCAAGGCTGGCATGCACTTATTTTCGCACTTGAGAAAGGCCGTGCAAGCTTATAGGGCTTATGTTGATAAATATTACAAATAGTTCTTCCTCCCTCTTCTCTCTCTCTCTCTCTCTCTCTCTCTTCTCTCTCTCTCTCTCTCTCTCTCTCTCTCTCTCTCTCTCTCTCTCTCTCTCTCTCTCTCTCTGCTAAATGCTGGTGCAATTACGTTTGCTTAGAGAATATTTCAAATATCATATTAACATGCTAGTAATTGCTTGATTTATCACTACACTTGTGTTCAAGCATTCTGCGGACATTTTTTTTTTCATCACATGTCCTATTTACATCGCTGTCAGCAACAGCATTTTACCGCTGTTGTTCGTGTCTTTGCAAGATTACGCACTGTATTTTGCATTGCTTACTGAGCGACAGTCTCAGATACCCCTGTAAGTAACCAACGCGACCCGATTTCCTACGGAATCTCGCGCAGCTGTGTCCCGTGTCCCCGCACGTGGATATACGGGATTACGGAGAACATCGTTAACCTCTTCGCCAGGGAGACGGCTCTGCGAAATTACTAGATATCTAAAAGAAAAACACTCCCGTAAGCAAAATAGATGGTCCTTCGATATTATTCTGATGATCATATTGTTCTTCATTTGTATCATCTTAAAGGTCTTTCACATAATCTGACCACGCATGTAAAATCTGATTTTTTGCTATTATGGTTTTACCATCTTTGGTTTTTAGGCAACCTGTTGATGTGTGTGTTCTTTTGTTAGTGATGTCATTAATTCTTGTGTGCATTAATTTGGTATTCTGGGGGTTGAACCGTTATGTGTTAGTTTTGAATTTCCTTGCAATTTTCCTCAAGCCATGTTTCTTTTGCCTCTTTGCACATCTTCCTAATTTTCCTGTGAATATCTTCGTATATTTACTTATTATTTTTGTTATTTCTTCTTATTCCCATGAGTTTTAAGATGTCTTCCATCATCCATTTCTTGCGTCCTGTTATCTTTATTTTTGGGATTATTATTGTTGTTAGTGCAGCTTCTTGACTGATTTTTTTTATTTTTCCAATTGGTCACTGACGTCTTGAAATAATATTTCCATATCGGACAATGCATCGAATCTGTTCTTTACCTCTACTTTTAATTTCTCTTTTATCTCCTCACTCTTCAGTGCCTGTAGTTCAAATTTTGCGTTTCTATTTGTATATTTGACTTTCTTTAATTTTATATGTAAATTGTCTAAGATGGTTGCAGTAGCAGTCTGCACTTGGTAGAGGGACATAAACATCTAATATTGTTACAAGGGAGAGAACTAGAATTTGAAAAAGAAAATGGTATACCAGCTATAATACCACCAACTAACATCAAAATCTTTTAATTTTCTTTGACAAATAAAAGTGTCATTACTGCAGTCATTCTTTGCAATAGTGAATAGAGAGCTATTAAAGTCTTTATACACAATTTGTTTAATCCTCATTTACTTACATTTTATGATCACCTATTTCAATTCTAAGTTTATGTTTAACTGTTAAAACTGTACTTTTAAATTATATCTTCTAATTTAGAAAACATCGCTTCTCGGCCTTTTGGCTAAGATCAAGTGTATTTGCTGGCCTCCAGTAGTGCGCTTGGTCTGGTCGGAGGCCGGGATGATCAATCTCGGTCCCTTGGCTAAGATCAGGCGCATTTGCTGCATCCCCCGCAGTAGTGCGCCTGGCCTGGTCGGGGGCCGGGTGATCAAAAAAAAAAAAAAAACTCACATTAGCATCACTTTAAATGTGGGCCCGGTGGACCACTGTGGGCAATAGCTCACAGTGGGACTAAGGGTCCACGCCAAAAACAGGGGAGGCGGGGAACCAGCTAGTCTGGGATGACCGCCAAACCCTAAAATTAAAAAAAAAAAAACTTTTGGCTTTCCCCGGAATTATTACCTGAAACAACAAATTTTTCAATATGTATTCGAATATCACTGATGTCGGGATCTCGATAAATGACTACGATGTCCAGCTACTCCACCAGTCCGGAACGATAGTGTGTTCCATAACTGGTCCCGGGGCGGCTGCTAAAGCAACACCTGCACTTATTATGAGTGCCCTAACTGGTCCAGGAGGTGTACCTTTTGGGGGAGTCGTGGACCTGGATAGGTTCGAAGTTCCCACTAGGTGGTACTTTCACCTGTCAGCAGAGGTTCAGAAAGCCGTGTATGACAAGATACACGGCAAAATGTTTTCTCTACCAAGTCTAGGGATAGACATATCACTACAACATCTAGACAAAGAAAGGGACAGGCTGACCATCCACTGGCTACCTGTCACGATTGCTCCTCAAGGAGTTAGAAAACTGGTGCACAGTATTACAGGAGACGACAAGGCTGAGGTCTTTAGGATAAAGAATGGGGCTGGCAAGTGGGGAGCGCTCTGCAACCCAACAAAGGAAGTTCCCCATTATATACGGATCTACACTCCCGGTATAACGAACAATAACCACAGAGTGTTGATAACGATGCCGGGGAGAAAGACCGATTGTCCAGCTTGCGGCCAAAACAACCACTGGGCAAATAAATGCCCTAGTCGACGACAATCGACGCCACCAATAGCAGCAACAATAAGTGTTCAAAGCCAAGAAGATTTCCCACCGCTCGAAAGAGAAACCTCTCCACAGGGAGAGATTGAACTGACACAGACCTTCAACAGTCAAATCAACACACAAGAAAATAACACACAAGAAATTAATACACAAGACATAAATCCAAGGAATGAAGACTCTGACGGTTTTCAAGTCGTCAGCAAACCAAAGAAGAGAACATGGGCTAACAGAAGACCGCAGTCAAAACACAACGACGATACAGAAACAGACGATTTATCGCTGCCAAAGAAAGAAAAAGTCAAAAACACTATAGGCAAGACAAAGGAAACAGAACAAGAACAACAAGAGGAGACACAAGTACAAGACGAAGACGACACATACAGCATACCAGACACTCTTTTCGTAGACACAGACACAAGTGATAAGAACGAGGAACAAGACGATCCTCCCACACAAACCTTTGACGCTGCAGACCTGCTCGCCTAAATGTACTCAACAAGGATAATAATTTTGCGTGTGATTCTATACACTTATTATATCTCATTCATTTGATTTTACTTAAATTATAATGACTAGTGATTTAGTTATTATTACTTTAAACATTTGTGGTATACGTACAAAATTACAACATATTATCACACTAATAAACAAACACAAACCAGATTTTCTACTACTACAAGAAACAAATATATGTTCAAAAACATTCGCACAACATATCACCACACAGCTAGGCCTCAGACATTCATGCTTTAGTTTAGGCACACACAAAATTGGGTCAGGAACAGCTATTCTGCAGACATCAGACAGGTGGGACATAATTAAAACACACACGGATAACCATGGACGAATCTCCATAATACAAGTAGAAAACACTATACAAGCATACACCATAGTGAACATACATGCACCACCAAATTACAATCACCAACCAAACTTTTACCAAGAATTAGACACCTTACTTATACAAACATACAGAGGGCAAAATATTATCCTTGCAGGGGATTTCAATTTTGTACTCTCAGATTTGGATATCGTAGGGGCAGGCAAAGCAGGAATCAAGACACAATTAAGGAGAAATGACAGAAGTGGAATACATCAACTGGATATACTAAAGAATACCCTAGACACACACAATCTAATAGACGCTTTCTGATACAGACACCCTAATAACATTGCAACAACACACAAAAATAGGGCTTACAATAGATCAGCCAGATTAGATAGAGTATACTCACCTTCAACACACCAAATAATACACACAAAACTTCTACAAGAGACATTACAATACACAGATCACAAAGCAGTACTAACACATATCACTACAGACACTACAAACACAAGGCCATCAAAAAGAACATCACATTGGAAGTTCAATAACTCCTTACTCCAACATACAGGTTATTTACAACATGTGACACAACTTATTCTAACATACACTAATAGTACACCCACGGACAACATAACACAAATTTGGGATTTACTAAAGAATACAATACGGTGTAGAACACAACAGTTAGCATCCATCATACATAAAGACAGACTACAACAAGAACATATCATACAGACAGCAATACAACTCACAAAACAGACTGACAGGAATGCATCACACCTAAACACACTAGAATCACAATTAGAACAACACCAGCAACACACACTCCGCGGTGCACTCCTTCGAACTAAACTTACTAACATATCAGAAGAACGTCCCAATAGACAGCACCTTGCATTAGAGCAAAACATTCAACGCAACAGACAAATAGGAGCAATAACAGACATGCAAGGAAACACACAAACAGAGACAGTACATATACTAGAAACATTCCAACAGTACTACACTGACCTATATACAGCAGAACCCACCAACACACAAACACAAAATAGATTCCTAAAATACACAAAAAAATTGTCAGACACAGATAAAGACACACTAGACACAGAGCTTACATTAGCCGACATAACACATGCACTCAATCAAATGCAAAAAGACAAAACACAAGGACCAGATGGACTCACAGTAGAATTCTACCAACACTTCTTTCCTATCCTAGGCAATTTCCTTCTAAAAGTCTACCAAGAAGCTTTTCATAAACAAGAACTCCCAAACACTTGCAACATGTCATATATAACTCTCATACCTAAAGACAACACAGACAAAACACAGCTGAAAAACTATAGACCCATCTCCTTATTAAACACAGACTACAAAATTCTAGCAAAATCACTTGCAAACAAAATTAAAAACTTCATGCCATCACTCATCCACCCAGACCAACAGTGCAGTATTCAACACAGAAACATACACCAACATACACACTTCATTAGGGATTTCATTACATACACCCACCAGAAAGACTGTCAATCCTCTCTCTTATCTTTAGACCAGGAGAAGGCCTTTGACAGAATCTCACACTCATACTTACACAAAACACTAGCACACTGCAACATAGGACAGTACTATAGACAGTGGATAGAAATATTGTATAAAAATCCTGAAAGTAAGGTACTGGTGAATCATTCACTCACTGGCAGTTTCAGAATCAATAGATCTGTCAGACAAGGGTGTCCACTATCACCAGTCCTATATGTACTCACACTAGAACCACTCTTAGAAGCAATTAGACAGGACACTAACATTAAAGGTACATTTATACAAGGGTCTGGAGAGCGGAAATTAATTGCTTATGCAGATGACACCGTTTTCTTCCCTACAACCAACACTTCCATAACGAACATACTTCACACCTTCAGACAGTTTGGTGAAGGAAGTGGGGCCAAAATAAACATACAGAAGTCTAAAATAATGGGTCTGGGGAAGTGGAAGAATAAAGCAGATTTCCCCCCGGATCTAACAGTCACAGATAACATGAAGATTTATGGGATCACTTTTCCATCCAATCCCAGAAAAACACACACAGGAACATGGCAATCACTGACAAAACAAATTATAGACATACTACATAGGTTCAAATACAAGACATCAACAATTTTTATACGAAGCACTATTGTTAACACCTTCATCTTTCCTAAAATACTATATTTAGCCACAGTGTTAGACCCACCAAAACAAACAATCACAGACATAAACAAACACATCAGGAAATTCATCTTTAAAAACACAATCCACAGTATTAAGCACAAGACTTTAATACAAGAGAAGACTAGAGGGGGAATCTCATTACAGGACCTTAACACAAAAATACAAGCATTAAGAATCAACCACATAGGACGCATCATCAATCATCCAGATCAACACTCGCTAGCATTATACTATATTGCAATTAGATTACACAGAATTAAGAAAATAGACAAAACAACACCGCACTATTACGGCACACTACCGCACTTCTACAGAACATGTATGCAAGCAATTCAAGGTAATGAACACTTAATACAACAGACAACCAAGCAGATATACACATATTTAGTACAACAACAAGCCCCACCACTACACCTGAGAATCAAAAGAGGATACAAATATCACATGAAAGACTACAGTTGCACCTTCACTAACTTACACAACAAACATCACATCAAAATCCAAAGAAATAACATACAGGCTAATTTATAATATGACCCCGACAACTGAGAGAGCCGCACAAACATTCAAGCAAATAGCCCCATGCAAATTATGTAGACAAAATATTCAGGAAACAGAGGATCATCTCTTCTATGAATGCCCAGCAATCACAGCCACTAAGATTGCACTGCAACAATTAATAGAAACACACACAAACAAGAAAACTGACGCTTATAAGGCCATTTTTTTAAATACAATACCCACAGCCACAAAAGACAAACACACTAAACTTCTTGTTGCACTGGCGGAGTATAGAAACGTAATATGGTCGAGTAGAAACTCGGCCACACACAATCACCAAACAATACAACCACACACACTAGCAAAGATTTTCCAACAAAAAATCGCCCAGCTATTCGCAGATTAATAAACAAGAGCCACTCCCATCAAATTTCACACTACATAACATACATGTTCAAACACACTCTCACAGTATATTTCTATACTCCGCATGTGTACCACTAAGCCCAATCATTGAGGAACAAAGCGCCAAATAACTGAATAAATGTCTTTTCTTTGTTACTGAGTCCTGGATCCCAACCTAGACAGAACAAAGGGACGGTGGCCTTTGTGAGTCAGTGGTCTTGTCGACCGAAGTTTGACCTCGGTCTGAACAGCTCTCTCTCTCTCTCTCTCTCTCTCTCTCTCTCTCTCTCTCTCTCTCTCTCTCTCTCTCTCTCTCTCTCTCTCTCTCTCTCTCTCTCTCTCTCTCTCTCTCTCTATCTCGCTCTCTCTCTCTCTCCTCCCCTCCCCCCACCCCAAACATGAATGACTATACGCTGTATTCGCAATGTAAAAGCCTGTTTTTGTACATAATAAATGGGATATTTATGTATACGCTGAATTCGCAATGGACAACTTAACAAATTCCAATCTGTTTACGCGCGCTCTCTCTTTATCCCTCCCCCTCCTCTCCCCCTCCCCAGCTCCCTCTCTCTCTCCCTCCCTCCGTGTTGACCGCGTTCCTGGTCTCAACCCACCCCACCACAAGCAAATCCTGGGCACTTGCGATTAAGTCGAGGGCTGTCATTCAGCAATAATATTGAATCCACTTACAGGAAGTAAGCTTGCATAAGACTGCCTGCAGTGTAAAACGTGGGGCGGCTTTTGCCGTTTCGACCTTGACACCAACATTTCCTTTAATGTATATATCTTCGGTGTGGAAGAGAACGCGTGATGTGTGTTGAAGGTTTTATAAGCGTGTGAGAAAGATGGGTTTAGAATGAACGAGCGGAAGGAATCATCACCACACCATAGTCGTTGTTGTCTCCGTCATTATCATCACCATTATCATCACCATTACCATCACCACTATCATCATCATTATCATCACCATTATCATCACTATTACCACCAATCACGTTAGAATGGGATGACTGAAAGCGTACGTCATTATCATAACTGTATATGTATGTTTTTGTTTCATTAACGAATATGACATAACACTAACAAACGGCAACGCTCTGTAATATACACAAACAAAGAAACACGCATTGCACCTTGTAAATATACATTGCTTTGTATAAAATAAACGTATTAAAAAAAAAAAAAAAAAAAAAAAAATATCAAGTGTATTTGCTGGCTCCCAGACAGTAGTGCGCCTGGTCTTGTCGGGGGCCGGGATGATCATTCTCGGTCCTTTGGCTAAGATCAGACGCATTTGCTGCCCCCAGAAGTAGTGCGCCTGGTCTTGTCGGGGGCCGGGAGATCTCCAAAAGAAAAAAAACCTCACATAAGCATCACTTTAAATGTGGGCCTGGTGGACCACTGTGGGCAATAGCTCACAGTGGGACTAAGGGTCCACGCCAAAAACAGGGGAGGCGGGGAACCAGCTAGTCTGGGATGACCGCCAAACCCAAAATAAAAAAATAAAAAAAAAACATTTTTTTACTGGCCTCTTAAGGCCACCCACAATTTAAAGCAAATTTACTTACATTAACGGCGAAAGATCCTGGAAGTCTATGGGGTTTATGTTGATAAATATGTTTAGAGGAAATGTCATTTATGTTTGTAAATTTCATACAATTTGAACAAATAGCTCTCTCTCTCTCTCTCTCTCTCTCTCTCTCTCTCTCTCTCTCTCTCTCTCTCTCTCTCTCTCTCTCTCTCTCTCTCTCTCTCTCTCTCTCTCTCTCTCTCTCTCTCTCCTAAATGCTGGTGCAATTACGTTTGCTTAGAGAATATTTCAATTATCATAATAATATTATAGTAATGCCTTGATTGATCACTACACTTATGTTAAGGCATTCTGCCGAATTTTTTTTTTTTTCGCATATCCTATTTACATCGCTGTCAACAACAGCATTTTACCGCTGTTGTTCATGTCTTTGCAAGATTACGCACTGTATTTTGCATTGCTTACTGAGCGACAGTCTCAGATACCCCTGTAAGTAACCAACGCGACCCGATTCCCTACCGAATCTCGCGCAGCTGTGTCCCGTGTCCCCGCACGTGAATATACGGGATTACGGAGAACATCGTTAACCTCTTCGCCAGGGAGACGGCTCTGCGGAATTACTAGATATCTAAAAGAAAAACACCCCGGCAAGCAAAATAGATGGTCCTTCGATATTATTCTGATGATCATATTGTTCTTCATTTGTATCATCTTAAAGGTCTTTCACATAATCTGACCACGCATGTAAAATCTGATTTTTTGCTATTATGGTTTTACCATCTTTGGTTTTTAGGCAACCTGTTGATGTGTGTGTTCTTTTGTTAGTGATGTCATTAATTCTTGTGTGCATTAATTTGGTATTCTGGGGGTTGAACCGTTATGTGTTAGTTTTGAATTTCCTTGCAATTTTCCTCAAGCCATGTTTCTTTTGCCTCTTTGCACATCTTCCTAATTTTCCTGTGAATATCTTCGTATATTTACTTATTATTTTTGTTATTTCTTCTTATTCATATGAGTTTTAAGATGTCTTCCATCATCCATTTCTTGCGTCCTATTATCTTTATTTTTGGGATTATCATTGTTGTTAGTGCAGCTTCTTGACTGATTTTTTTTATTTTTCCAATTGGTCACTGACGTCTTGAAATAATATTTCCATATCGGACAATGCATCGAATCTGTTCTTTACCTCTACGTTGAATTTATCTTTTATCTCCTCACTCTTCAGTGCCTGTAGTTCAAATTTTGCGTTTCTATTTGTATATTTGACTTTCTTTAATTTTATATGTAAATTGTCTAAGATGGTTGCAGTAGCAGTCTGCACTTGGTAGAGGGACATAAACATCTAATATTGTTACAAGGGAGAGAACTAGAATTTGAAAAAGAAAATGGTATACCAGCTATAATACCACCAACTAACATCAAAATCTTTTAATTTTCTTTGACAAATAAAAGTGTCATTACTGCAGTCATTCTTTGCAATAGTGAATAGAGAGCTATTAAAGTCTTTATACACAATTTGTTTAATCCTTATTTACTTACATTTTATGATCACCTATTTCAATTCTAAGTTTATGTTTAACTGTTAAAACTGTACTTTTAAATTATATCTTCTATTATTTGAAAACAGAAAGACAGAAAAAGACAGCAGATAACATCAATGCCCGTTTGGCATTGGTTATGAAATCTGGCAAATATGTCTTGGGCTACAAGCAGACATTGAAGACCTTGAGAGGTGGCAAGGCTAAGCTGGTTATCATTGCCAACAACACCCCTCCTCTCAGGAAATCTGAAATTGAGTATTACGCCATGTTGGCCAAGACTGGTGTCCACCACTACACTGGCAATAACATTGAGCTGGGAACAGCCTGTGGAAAATACTTCCGATGCTGCACTCTCTCAATCACAGATCCAGGTGACTCTGACATCATTCGCACCATGCCCCAAGAGCAACAACCAGCTGCTTAATTGACACCAATAAATGTTTCACAATTAAAAAAAAACAAAAAAAAACATTTTTTTACTGGCCTCTTAAGGCCACCCACAATTTAAAGCAAATTTACTTACATTAACGGCGAAAGATCCTGGAAGTCTATGGGGTTTATGTTGATAAATATGTTTAGAGGAAATGTCATTTATGTTTGTAAATTTCATACAATTTGAACAAATAGATCTCTCTCTCTCTCTCTCTCTCTCTCTCTCTCTCTCTCTCTCTCTCTCTCTCTCTCTCTCTCTCTCTCTCTCTCTCTCTCTCTCTCTCTCTCTCTCTCTCTCTCTCTCCTAAATGCTGGTGCAATTACGTTTGCTTAGAGAATATTTCAATTATCATAATAATATTATAGTAATGCCTTGATTGATCACTATACTTATGTATGTTAAGGCATTCTGCCGAATTTTTTTTTTTTTTCGCATATCCTATTTACATCGCTGTCAACAACAGCATTTTACCGCTGTTGTTCATGTCTTTGCAAGATTACGCACTGTATTTTGCATTGCTTACTGAGCGACAGTCTCAGATACCCCTGTAAGTAACCAACGCGACCCGATTCCCTACCGAATCTCGCGCAGCTGTGTCCCGTGTCCCCGCACGTGAATATACGGGATTACGGAGAACATCGTTAACCTCTTCGCCAGGGAGACGGCTCTGCGGAATTACTAGATATCTAAATGAAAAACACCCCGGCAAGCAAAATAGATGGTCCTTCGATATTATTCTGATGATCATATTGTTCTTCATTTGTATCATCTTAAAGGTCTTTCACATAATCTGACCACGCATGTAAAATCTGATTTTTTGCTATTATGGTTTTACCATCTTTGGTTTTTAGGCAACCTGTTGATGTGTGTGTTCTTTTGTTAGTGATGTCATTAATTCTTGTGTGCATTAATTTGGTATTCTGGGTGTTGAACCGTGTTGTGTTAGTTTTGAATTTCCTTGCAATTTTCCTCAAGCCATGTTTCTTTTGCCTCTTTGCACATCTTCCTAATTTTCCTGTGAATATCTTCGTATATTTACTTATTATTTTTGTTATTTCTTCTTATTCCCATGAGTTTTAAGATGTCTTCCATCATCCATTTCTTGCGTCCTATTATCTTTATTTTTGGGATTATTATTGTTGTTAGTGCAGCTTCTTGACTGATTTCTTTTATTTTTCCAATTGGTCACTGACGTCTTGAAATAATATTTCCATATCGGACAATGCATCGAATCTGTTCTTTACCTCTACGTTGAATTTATCTTTTATCTCCTCACTCTTCAGTGCCTGTAGTTCAAATTTTGCGTTTCTATTTGTATATTTGACTTTCTTTAATTTTATATGTAAATTGTCTAAGATGGTTGCAGTAGCAGTCTGCACTTGGTGGAGGGACATAAACATCTAATATTGTTACAAGGGAGAGAACTAGAATTTGAAAAAGAAAATGGTATACCTAGCTATAATACCACCAACTAACATCAAAATCTTTTAATTTTCTTTGACAAATAAAAGTGTCATTACTGCAGTCATTCTTTGCAATAGTGAATAGAGAGCTATTAAAGTCTTTATACACAATTTGTTTAATCCTCATTTACTTACATTTTATGATCACCTATTTCAATTCTAAGTTTATGTTTAACTGTTAAAACTGTACTTTTAAATTATATCTTCTAATTTAGAAAACATCGCTTCTCGGCCTTTTGGCTTTCCCCTGAATTATTATTATACTATTATTATGATCATTATTATTATTACTATCATTACCTTACCCTTATTATCTTTAGTATCATTAATTTGAAAAGTATTAAGAATATCATCATTATAAATTTACAACTTCATCTCCCATGTCCCCCCCCCCCCCCACCCCCCCACCTTTGCTTAAGGTTTGTTTGCTTTTGCTACTATCCCCACTATTTTGTTTTCAAACATTTGTCCAGCCTGTACCATCATAAAGAGTGGTCATGTCCCTTCCTCTCTTTGTCACTCCCTTTGAATCATGTGAGTGAGTGTTGAATGAGTGAATACAAAATCACAAATGGTTACCAAACCAATGATACTGTAAACACTTGTGTCAATACAAATGCTTGGTTAAATTTTTATTTAAAAAACAAAAGAAAGAGAGAACACAGAGGAAAATATGAATGAACCCCTACATTTAGGAAAAAAACAAGTAGGAAAATATAACCCACTCCTTTACTCCAAGTATTACTAAAAACTGCAGTTTGCAAGTGTATGTACCTGCTAGGCTATGTTAACACCATTCCAAAGAAAATCATCCTAGCAAATGGAATCACATATTGTAAAAATGTTATCATTCTCATAACTATTAGTACCCTTGCTGTTTTTTATAATTGCTGTTATTACCCTCAGTATGCCTCTTCTTGCCGTATTATTATTGTCATCATTAGTAATAAACAAAAAACCCTTTCCCATGTGCCCCCCTCCCCTTGCTCATGGTTTGTGTTTGCCTTTGCTGATACCCACACCGGTTTGGTTCAAATAATTACCCTGCCTTTACCATCATTGCCCGGATAAGGTTGGTGAAGGCATTGGTGGAATGAAACAAATTGGTGAGGAGATGGCAAGGGAAACAAAAATGTAAAGATTGTAAACAAAAAGTTTGTGCTAATACTGATGCTTGGTTTACTTTTTACAAAAAGTAAAAAAAAAAAAAAAAAAAAAAAAGGAAGGGAAAAAATGAATGAACCCTTACAAATATGACCAAAAAATAAGCAAGGAGAAAAAGAAAACCAACTCCTTTTACTTCTACTATTATTGAACATTGCATGCATATGTAAAAAAAAAAAAAATAAAAAAAAAAAAAAAAAAAAAAAACAATAAGCAAGGAGAAAAAAGATAACCAACTCCTTTTTACACCTACTATATTATTTAACAGTGCAGGATGAAATTGTTTATTGTATGTACCTGCCATGTTTTAACACCATTCCTAAGAAAATCATTTAGCCAATGGAATCACATGTTTGGAAAATGTGATCATTATTGTGTTTATTAGCATTGCTGTTATCACTCTTAGTAGTTCTATTCTTTGTCATAATTATTATAAGATGTAATTTATGTAAACACAATTCCTAAGAAAATCAATTTAGCACATGGAACCACATGTTAAAACTATTAATACTATTATTATTATCATTGAGTCTATCACTATCATCACCCTTAGGCCTTATCAGTGTTATTCCTTGTCACTATTAATATTATATTTATTTACGTATTTGGTTGTTACTTTGCATTATTATCATTGTAATCACTTTTAATATATATGGCTTTGTAAACGCGTATACTATCACATCCCCCTTTCCCACATTTTTGATACTGTGATTTTTGTCTCTGCTGCCACCCTCGCCGGTTGTTTGTAAACAGTTTTGCACCGCCATGTTTTATCATCACCGAGCGGTGGTGATGGTACTTGGTAGGAGTTTTTGGAGCTGACAGGAGAGCGGGGCGGCAGAGGAAATAAAAACAGCCTGCTACCATCACGCTTTCTATTTAAAATATTCCCTTACAACAATGTCAATGGAGAAATGTTTAAATGTATAAAATATTTGTAATTTTTGCGCATATGTCACCTACACGCCCACATGCAACGCTCTGTAAAAACACGCACACAAATACTGAACACACAGTACGCATGTAACAACACAAACAATACAAATGCAACAACTACCCCTCCTGCATTGTAAACTATAGTCTGTCCGGAAATTTATGCCGTCATTCAAGGTCAATTATTTTGAAAACTATCTGTTGCATCGTTATGAAATTTTTCCAGCCGTCTTATATTTACCCCCACCCAAGGAATATGTCTTTGATAGGTCCCAAAACAACTTAAATCATTAAAAGCGGCATCATTCCTTTGATGTTTTGCTTAACAACTAGTGATTTCTTGTTAAAAATGTTATGTTTACGGTAATGAGGACCTGCAAATTCAGATGACAAACAAAGGCGTATCTGGATTCGTATGGGAGTGGGTGCAATCAAAGAAGTAGCTTACAGTCGACAGAATCGGCTGCATTGCACAGGGTTTTTATCCCATATGGCTCAGTTTCTTTCCGCAGCGCGGAAAGCGTCGCACAAAGCACGAACTCCGTAGCTCCAGCGACGACCCTCGGCAGTCTCCGAATAAAATGAATGATGCGGCCCGGACAGACAGACAGAAAGGTAGGTAGGTAGGCAGAAAGATAGGTGGGTGGGTGGATGGCTGGCTGGCTGGCTGGCTGAGTGGGTGGATCGGTCGGTCGGTGGGTCGGTCGGTCGGTGGGTGGGTGGGTGGGTCGGCAGGCAGGCAGGCAGGCAGGCAGACAGACAGATAGATTAGATAGATAGATAGATAGATAGATAGATGGATAGATAGATAGATAGATAGATAGATAGATAGATAGATAGATAGATAGATAGATAGATAGATAGATAGATAGATAGATAGATCGATATCGGTAGGTCGGTCGGTTAGTGGGTGGGTGGGCAGGCAGGCAGACAGACAGACAGATAGATTAGATAGATAGGACAGACAGATAGATTAGATAGATTGATATCGGTAGGTCGGTCGGTCTGTCGGTGGGTGGGTGGTCGGGCCGGCAGGCAGGCAGATAGATAGATAAATAGATAGATAGATAGATAGATAGATAGATAGATAGATAGATAGATAGATAGATAGATAGATAGATAGATAGATAGATAGATAGATAGATAGATAGATAGATAGATAGATATCGGTAGGTCGGTCGGTTAATGGGTGGGTGGGCCGGCAGGCAGGCAGACAGACAGACAGATAGATTAGATAGATAGGACAGACAGATAGATTAGATAGATAGGACAGACAGATAGATTAGATTAGATTAGATAGATAGATAGATAGATAGATAGATAGATAGATAGATAGATAGATAGATAGATAGATAGATAGATAGATAGATAGATAGATAGATAGATAGATAGATAGATAGATAGATAGATATCGGTAGGTCGGTCGGTCGGTCGGTTGGTGGGTGGGTGGGCCGGCAGGCAGGCAGTCAGGCAGACAGACAGACAGATAGATTAGATAGATAGATAAATAGATAGATAGATAGATAGATAGATAGATAGATAGATAGATAGATAGATAGATAGATAGATAGATAGATAGATAGATAGATAGATAGATAGATAGATAGATAGATAGATAGATATCTGTCGGTCGGTCGGTATGTGGGTGGGTGGGCCGGCAGGCAGGCAGAGAGACAGACAGACATACAGACAGACAGACAGACAGACAGACAGACAGATAGATATATAGATAGATTGATTGATAGATAGATAGATAGATAGATAGATAGATAGATAGATAGATAGATAGATAGATAGATAGATAGATAGATAGATAGATAGATAGATAGATAGATATCGGTACGTCGGTCGGTTGGTCGGTGGGTGGGTGGGCCGGCAGGCAGGCAGACAGACAGACAGACAGACAGACAGGCAGGCAGACAGACAGACATATAGATTAGATAGATTAGATAGATAGATAGATAGATAGATAGATAGATAGATAGATAGATAGATAGATAGATAGATAGATAGATAGATAGATAGATAGATAGATAGATAGATAGATAGATAGATAGACAGATAGATAGATAGATAGATAGATAGATAGATAGATAGATAGATAGATAGATAGATATCTGTCGGTCGGTCGGTCGGTATGTGGGTGGGTGGGCCGGCAGGCAGGCAGGCAGACAGATAGATTAGATAGATTAGATAGATTAGATAGATAGATAGATAGATAGATAGATAGATAGATAGATAGATAGATAGATAGATAGATAGATAGATAGATAGATAGATAGATAGATAGATAGATAGATAGATAGATAGATAGATAGATAGATAGATAGATAGATATCTGTCGGTCGGTCGGTCGGTATGTGGGTGGGTGGGCCGGCAGGCAGGCAGGCAGACAGATAGATTAGATAGATTAGATAGATTAGATAGATAGATAGATAGATAGATAGATAGATAGATAGATAGATAGATAGATAGATAGATAGATAGATAGATAGATAGATAGATAGAGATAGATAGATAGATATCGGTACGTCGGTCGGTTGGTCGGTGGGTGGGTGGGCCGGCAGGCAGGCAGGCAGACAGGCAGACAGACAGACAGACAGATAGATAGATAGATATATTAGATAGATAGATAGATAGATAGATAGATAGATAGATAGATAGATAGATAGATAGATAGATAGATAGATAGATAGATAGATAGATAGATAGATAGATAGATAGATAGATAGATAGATAGATATCTGTCGGTCGGTCGGTCGGTCGGTATGTGGGTGGGTGCGCCGGCAGGCAGGCAGACAGACAGACATATAGATTAGATAGATTAGATAGATAGATAGATAGATAGATAGATAGATAGATAGATAGATAGATAGATAGATAGATAGATAGATAGATAGATAGATAGATAGATAGATAGATAGATAGATAGATATCGGTACGTCGGTCGATCGGTCGGTGGGTGGGTGGGTGGGCCGGCAGGCAGACAGGCAGACAGACAGACAGACAGATAGATAGATAGATAGATAGATAGAGATAGATAGATAGATAGATAGATAGATAGATAGATAGATAGATAGATAGATAGATAGATAGATAGATAGATAGATAGATAGATAGATAGATATCGGTAGGTCGGTCGGTCTGTCGGTGGGTGGTGGTCGGGCTGCAGGCAGCAGATAGATAGATAGATAGAATAGATAGATAGATAGATAGATAGTAGATAGATAGATAGATAGACTAGACAGAATAGATACGAGATGATAGATAGAGTAATAGCGTGTAGTGTAGTTCTGTAGCGTTCTGGTATTGAATGGGTCTACACGACTCCACCTCCTCACATCGCAGACACCTTCAACCGTCACCCAGACAGACAGACAGACAGACAGACAGACAGACAGACAGACAGACAGACAGACAGACAGACAGATAGATAGATAGATAGATAGATAGATAGATTGATTGATTGATTGATTGATTTCCACCAGAAACCGGGCCTTGTCAGCTAGTTTATTTATATAATCACGTTTCATGAAAGAACCCACATTTGGAGACGCCTCTGAATCTTCGCGCTGTTTGTTTGAAAACGAAAGTCACGTGAAAATTTTGAATAATTTGGGTCGAATCTTGGGGAAGCTGTAAAACTGTTAAAATCATGGTCGTAATCTTTAAGTCATAATTAATATACCGTATATAAGCTAACTTTAAAATCTGCTGTAAAATCTCCAGAACAAAAATTGTTTTGTTGGGTGGACATAATGATAACGTTATATACTAAATCTCATCATTTTATCTCAGCCCGTTACTGAGATATTGAATTTTATATTGAGGCAACCAAAAAAAAAAACACTATAGGATACTCCTTTGACAACCCCCCCCCCCCCCTTCCCCCCCCCCCCCCCACATTTTCGATACTGTTCGTTTTGATGCTGCTGCTGCCTTCACCGGTCGGTTTTAACAAGTTTTACTGCCTTGTTCCTCATTACCAAGTGGTGATGATGGTATTGGTGGGGTTGGAGCTGACAGGTGAAGGGGTGGCAGAAGGAAAATAATGGTATACTACCGTCTTGGTGTTTGTTTGTACTTGTTTTCCGTTACCCTTCATCTCAAATGTAAAAATGTTGAAATAAATGTTGTAAAAATTTGCGCATATGTCACCTACACTTCCACATGCAACGCTCTGTAACAACACGAACAATACAAATGCAAAGTTTTCTTTAACACTCAATAAAAGGTTTAAAAAAAAAAATAATTTTACTAAAGATTTCCGTGGAGAGGAGCAATATAATGAGTCTAAAGACTATTTTTCAAACCCTACTTTGTAGGGTATTATGAATCAAACATTATGAATGGGAAAAGCTAACGATGGGGGTTCATATATACCGTCTGACATTCAACTTTCCAACGGCCAATCTAGTGAGTAATTTACATCGCCGGAGACCATCCCGTTAGTCCAGGGGTTTTAGTTCATTTATTTATCTTTTCTTCACACATTTGTTGTGAACACAGTCTTAGAGTGTGTAAGTGACAATTTTCGCCCTTATAATTACTTACTTATAAGTTATATTATGATTAAGTTAGTTGGGTCTTGAAAATGAATGATTCAATGATCGGATTGAATAATTCAGGAATTTGGGTTGGGATTCGGTTGTGATGACCCAAGGCCCAAGGGGAAAGACAAAAGAAAGAGGGCTGATGATATGATGTAGTGTAGTCTGATGACAGACAGACTGCTGAATAGCACATTCACTGCTGTTTATAACATTTTTTCAGTGAAGATCACTTCCTCCTTTATGATTATACTCCTCAACGATTCATTTCACAGCCTATTAAAACTTAAAACAAAAAAAAAAAAAAAAAATTTCCCCTGAATTATTACCTGAAACAACAAATTTTTCAATATGTATTCGAATATCACTGATGTCGGGATCTCGATAAATGACTACGATGTCCAGCTACTCCACCAGTCCGGAACGATAGTGTGGTCCATAACTGGTCCCGGGGCGGCTGCTAAAGCAACACCTGCACTTATTATGAGTGCCCTAACTGGTCCAGGAGGTGTACCTTTTGGGGGAGTCGTGGACCTGCATAGGTTCGAGGTTCCCACTAGGTGGTACTTTCACCTGTCAGCAGAGGCGCAGAAAGCCGTGTATGACAAGTTACACGGCAAAAAGTTTTCTATACCAAGTCTAGGGATAGACATATCACTACAACATCTAGACAAAGAAAGGGACAGGCTGACCATCCACTGGCTACCTGTCACGATTGCTCCTCAAGGAGTTAAAAAACTGGTGCACAGTATTACAGGAGACGACAAGGCTGAGGTCTTTAGGATAAAGAATGGGGCTGGCAAGTGGGGAGCGCTCTGCAACCCAACAAAGGAAGTTCCCCATTATATACGGATCTACACTCCCGGTATAACGAACAATAACCACAGAGTGTTGATAACGATGCCGGGGAGAAAGACCGATTGTCCAGCTTGCGGCCAAAACAACCACTGGGCAAATAAATGCCCTAGTCGACGACAATCGACGCCACCAATAGCAGCAACAATAAGTGTTCAAAGCCAAGAAGATTTCCCACCGCTCGAAAGAGAAACCTCTCCACAGGGAGAGATTGAACTGACACAGACCTTCAACAGTCAAATCAACACACAAGAAAATAACACACAAGAAATTAATACACAAGACATAAATCCAAGGAATGAAGACTCTGACGGTTTTCAAGTCGTCAGCAAACCAAAGAAGAGAACATGGGCTAACAGAAGACCGCAGTCAAAACACAGCGACGACACAGAAACAGACGACTTATCACTGCCAAAGAAAGAAAAAGTCAAAGCCACTATAGGCAAGACAAAGGAAACTGAACAAGAACAACAAGAGGAGACACAAGTACAAGACGAAGACGACACATACAGCATACCAGACACTCTTTTCGTAGACACAGACACAAGTGATAAGAACGAGGAGCAAGATGATCCTCCCACACAAACTTTTGACGCTACAGACCTGCTTGCCTAAATGTACTCATCACGGAAAATAACTTTGCGTGTGATTCTATACACTTATTATATCTCATTCATTTGATTTTACTTAAATTATAATGACTAGTGATTTAGTTATTATTACTTTAAACATGTGTGGTATACGTACAAAATTACAACATATTATCACACTAATAAACAAGCACAAACCAGATTTTCTACTATTACAAAAAACAAATATATGTTCAAAAACATTCGCACAACATATCACCACACAGCTAGGCCTCAGACATTCATGCTTTAGTTTAGGCACACACAAAATTGGGTCAGGAACAGCTATTCTGCAGACATCAGACAGGTGGGACATAATTAAAACACACACGGATAACCATGGACGAATCTCCATAATACAGGTAGAAAACACTATACAAGCATACACCATAGTGAACATACATGCACCACCAAATTACAATCACCAACCAAACTGTTACCAAGAATTAGACACCTTACTTATACAAACATACAGAGGGCAAAATATTATCCTTGCAGGGGATTTCAATTTTGTACTCTCATATTTGGATATCGTAGGGGCAGGTAAGGCAGGAATCAAGACACAATTAAGGAGAAATGACAGAAGTGGAATACATCAACTGGATATACTAAAGAATACCCTGGACACACACAATCTAATAGACGCTTTCCGATACAGACACCCAAATAACATTGCAACAACACACAAAAATAGGGCTTACAATAGATCAGCCAGATTAGATAGAGTATACTCACCTTCAACACACCAAATAATACACACAAAACATCTAAAAGAGACATTACAATACACAGATCACAAAGCAGTACTAACACATATCACTACAGACACTACAAACACAAGGCCATCAAAAAGAACATCACATTGGAAGTTCAATAACTCCTTACTCCAACATACAGGTTATTTACAACATGTGACACAACTTATTCTAACATACACTAATAGTACACCCACGGACAACATAACACAAATTTGGGATTTACTAAAGAATACAATACGGTGTAGAACACAACAGTTAGCATCCATCATACATAAAGACAGACTACAACAAGAACATATCATACAGACAGCAATACAACTCACAAAACAGACTGACAGGAATGCACCACATCTAAACACACTAGAATCACAATTAGAACAACATCAGCAACACACACTCCGCGGTGCACTCCTTCGAACTAAACTTACTAACATATCAGAAGAAAGTCCCAATAGACAGCACCTTGCATTAGAGCAAAACATTCAACGCAACAGACAAATAGGAGCAATAACAGACATGCAAGGAAACACACAAACAGAGACAGTACATATACTAGAAACATTCCAACAGTACTACACTGACCTATATACAGCAGAACCCGCCAACACACAAACACAAAATAGATTCCTAAAATACACAAAAAAATTGTCAGACACAGATAAAGACACACTAGACACAGAGCTTACATTAGCAGACATAACACATGCACTCAATCAAATGCAAAAAGACAAAACACCAGGACCAGATGGACTCACAGTAGAATTCTACCAACACTTCTTTCCTATCCTAGGCAATTTCCTTCTAAAAGTCTACCAAGAAGCTTTTCATAAACAAGAACTCCCAAACACTTGCAACATGTCATATATAACACTCATACCTAAAGACAACACAGACAAAACACAGCTGAAAAACTATAGACCCATCTCCTTATTAAACACAGACTACAAAATTCTAGCAAAATCACTTGCAAACAACATTAAAAACTTCATGCCATCACTCATTCACCCAGACCAACAGTGCAGTATTCAACACAGAAACTTACACCAACATACACACTTCATTAGGGATTTCATTACATACACCCACCAGAAAGACTGTCAATCCTCTCTTTTATCTTTAGACCAGGAGAAGGCCTTTGACAGAATCTCACACTCATACTTACACAAAACACTAGCACACTGCAACATAGGACAGTACTATAGACAGTGGATAGAAATATTGTATAAAAATCCTGAAAGTAAGGTACTGGTGAATCATTCACTCACTGGCAGTTTCAAAATCAATAGATCTGTCAGACAAGGGTGTCCACTATCACCAGTCCTATATGTACTCACACTAGAACCACTCTTAGAAGCAATTAGACAGGACACTAACATTAAAGGTACATTTATACAAGGGTCTGGAGAGCGGAAATTAATTGCTTATGCAGATGACACCGTTTTCTTCCCTACAACCAACACTTCCATAACGAACATACTTCACACCTTCAGACAGTTTGGTGAAGGAAGTGGGGCCAAAATAAACATACAGAAGTCTAAAATAATGGGTCTGGGGAAGTGGAAGAATAAAGCAGATTTCCCCCCGGATCTAACAGTCACAGATAACATGAAGATTTATGGGATCACTTTTCCATCCAATCCCAGAAAAACACACACAGGAACATGGCAATCACTGACAAAACAAATTATAGACATACTACATAGGTTCAAATACAAGACATCAACAATTTTTATACGAAGCACTATTGTTAACACCTTCATCTTTCCTAAAATACTATATTTAGCCACAGTGTTAGACCCACCAAAACAAACAATCACAGACATAAACAAACACATCAGGAAATTCATCTTTAAAAACACAATCCACAGTATTAAGCACAAGACTTTAATACAAGAGAAGACTAGAGGGGGAATCTCATTACAGGACCTTAACACAAAAATACAAGCATTAAGAATCAACCACATAGGACGCATCATCAATCATCCAGATCAACACTCGCTAGCATTATACTATATTGCAATTAGATTACACAGAATTAAGAAAATAGACAAAACAACACCGCACTATTACGGCACACTACCGCACTTCTACAGAACATGTATGCAAGCAATTCAAGGTAATGAACACTTAATACAACAGACAACCAAGCAGATATACACATATTTAGTACAACAACAAGCCCCACCACTACACCTGAGAATCAAAAGAGGATACAAATATCACATGAAAGACTACAGTTGCACCTTCACTAACTTACACAACAAACATATCACATCAAAATCCAAAGAAATAACATACAGGCTAATTTATAATATGACCCCGACAACTGAGAGAGCCGCACAAACATTCAAGCAAATAGCCCCATGCAAATTATGTAGACAAAATATTCAGGAAACAGAGGATCATCTCTTCTATGAATGCCCAGCAATCACAGCCACTAAGATTGCACTGCAACAATTAATAGAAACACACACAAACAAGAAAACTGACGCGTATAAGGCCATTTTTTTAAATACAATACCCACAGCCACAAAAGACAAACACACTAAACTTCTTGTTGCACTGGCGGAGTATAGAAACGTAATATGGTCGAGTAGAAACTCGGCCACACACAATCACCAAACAATACAACCACACACACTAGCAAAGATTTTCCAACAAAAAATCGCCCAGCTATTCGCAGATTAATAAACAAGAGCCACTCCCATCAAATTTCACACTACATAACATACATGTTCAAACACACTCTCACAGTATATTTCTATACTCCGCATGTGTACCACTAAGCCCAATCATTGAGGAACAAAGCGCCAAATAACTGAATAAATGTCTTTTCTTTGTTACTGAGTCCTGGATCCCAACCTAGACAGAACAATGGGACGGTGGCCTTTGTGAGTCAGTGGTCTTGTCGACCGAAGTTTGACCTCGGTCTGAACAGCTCTCTCTCTCTCTCTCTCTCTCTCTCTCTCTCTCTCTCTCTCTCTCTCTATCTCGCTCTCTCTCTCTCTCTTTCTCCCCCCCCCCCACCCCAAACATGAATGACTATACGCTGTATTCGCAATGTAAAAGCCTGTTTTTGTACATAATAAATGGGATATTTATGTATACGCTGAATTCGCAATGGACAACTTAACAAATTCCAATCTGTTTACGCGCGCTCTCTCTTTATCCCTCCCCCTCCTCTCCCCCTCCCCAGCTCCCTCTCTCTCCCTCCCTCCGTGTTGACCGCGTTCCTGGTCTCAACCCACCCCACCACAAGCAAATCCTGGGCACTTGCGATTAAGTCGAGGGCTGTCATTCAGCAATAATATTGAATCCACTTACAGGAAGTAAGCTTGCATGAGACTGCCTGCAGTGTAAAACGTGGGGCGGCTTTTGCCGTTTCGACCTTGACACCAACATTTCCTTTAATGTATATATCTTCGGTGTGGAAGAGAACGCGTGCTGTGTGTTGAAGGTTTTATAAGCGTGTGAGAAAGATGGGTTTAGAATGAACGAGCGGAAGGAATCATCACCACACCATAGTCGTTGTTGTCTCCGTCATTATCATCACCATTATCATCACCATTACCATCACCACTATCATCATCATTATCATCACCATTATCATCACTATTACCATCAATCACGTTAGAATGGGATGACTGAAAGCGTACGTCATTATCATAACTGTATATGTATGTTTTTGTTTCATTAACGCATATGACATAACACTAACAAACGGCAACGCTCTGTAATATACACAAACAAAGAAACACGCATTGCACCTTGTAAATATACATTGCTTTGTATAAAATAAACGTATTAAAAAAAAAAAAAAATAAGATCAAGTGTATTTGCTGGCTCCCAGACAGTAGTGCGCCTGGTCTTGTCGGGGGCCGGGATGATCATTCTCGGTCCTTTGGCTAAGATCAGACGCATTTGCTGCCCCCAGAAGTAGTGCGCCTGGTCTTGTCGGGGGCCGGGAGATCTCAAAAAAAAAAAAAAAAACTCACATAAGCATCACTTTAAATGTGGGCCTGGTGGGCCAAACCCAAAATAAAAAAATAAAAAAAAAACATTTTTTTACTGGCCTCTTAAGGCCACCCACAATTTAAAGCAAATTTACTTACATTAACGGCGAAAGATCTTGGAAGTCTATGGGGTTTATGTTGATAAATATGTTTAGAGGAAATGTCATTTATGTTTGTAAATTTCATACAATTTGAACAAATAGCTCTCTCTCTCTCTCTCTCTCTCTCTCTCTCTCTCTCTCTCTCTCTCTCTCTCTCTCTCTCTCTCTCTCCTCCCTCTCTCTCTCTCTCTCTCTCTCTCTCTCTCTCTCTCTCTCTCTCTCTCTCTCTCTTTCTCTCTCTGCTAAATGCTGGTGCAATTACGTTTGCTTAGAGAATATTTCAATTATCATAATAATATGATAGTAATGCCTTGATTGATCACTACACTTATGTTAAGGCATTCTGCCGAATTTTTTTTTTTTTTCGCATATCCTATTTACATCGCTGTCAACAACAGAATTTTACCGCTGTTGTTGATGGCTTTGCAAGATTACGCAGAGTATTTTGCATTGCTTACTGAGCGACTGAGCTAACCAACGCAACCCGATTCCCTACCGAATCTCGCGCAGCTATGTCCCCACACGTGGATATACGGAATTATGGAGAAAATCGTTAATCTCTTCGCCAGGGAGCGCGGCTCTGCGGAATTGCTAGATATCTAAAAGAAAAACACCCCGACAAAAAAGATTGATGGTCCTTCATTGTTATTCTGATGATCATATTGTTCTTCTCTTGTATCATCATAAAGGTCATTCACATAATCTGACCACGCATGTAAAATCTGATCTTTTTCTTTTATGATTTTGCCATCTTTGGTTTTTAGGCAACAAGTTGATGTGTGTGTGTTCTTTTGTTAGTGATGTCACTAATTCTTGTGTGCAGTAATTTGGTATTCTGGGTGTTGTGTTGGTTTTAAATGTCCTCCTTGCAATTTTCCTCAAGCCATGTTTCTTTTGCCTCTTTGCATAGCTTCCTAATTTTCCTGTGAATTTCTTCGTATATTTCCTTGTTATTTTTGTTATTTCTTCTTATTTCCATGAGTTTTAAGATGTCTTCCATCATCCATTTCTTGCGTCCTATTATCTTTATTTTTGGGGATTATCATTGTTATTAGTGCAGCTTCTTGACTGATTTCTTTTCTATTTCCAATTGGTCACTGACGTCTTGAAATAATAATATTTTAATATTTCCATATCGGACAATGCATCGAATCTGTTCTTTACCTCTATGTTGAATTTATCTTTTATCTCCTCACTCTTCAGTGCCTGTAGATCAAATTTTATATTTGTATATTTGACTTTCTTTAAGTTTATATGTAAATTGTCTAAGATAGTTGCAGTAGCATTCTGCGCTTGGTAGGGGGACATAGCCATCTAATATTGTTACAAGGGAGAGAACTGGAATTTGACAAAGAAAATGGTATACCAGCTATAATACCACCAACTAACATCAAAATCTTTTAATTTTCTTTGACAAATAAAACTGTTAATACTGCAGTCATTCTTTGCAATTGTGAAAAAAGAGCTATTAAAGTCTTTATACACAATTTGCTTAATCTTTATTTACTTACATTTTATGATAAGCTTTTTCAATTCTAAGTTTATGTTTAATTGTTAAAACTGTACTTTTAATGACAATTATGAAATAAAGACAAAAACTTTTCCCCTTTGTGGGAAAACAACATAAGATCGCTTCTCGGGCTTTTGGCTAAGATAAAAGTGCATTTGCTGCACGCCCCTTCCAGTAGTGCGCTTGGTCTGGTCGGAGGCCCAGATGATCCTTCGCGGTCCTTTGGCACGGGTCAGACGCATTTGCTGCTTCCCCAACAGTAGTGGCCTGGTCGAGTAGGGGGCCGGGGTGATCAAACCCACAAACCACCTCACATAGCTTCACCTTAAACGTGGGCCCGGTGGACCACTGTGGGCAATAGCTCACAGTGAGACTAAGGGTCCACGCCAAAAAAGGGGGAGACGGTGGAACCAGCTTGTCTGGGGTAACCGCCAAACCCACACAAAATATATATATATATATATATATATATATATATATATATATATATATATATATATATATATATATATATATATATATATATATATATATATATATATATATATATAAAGAGATTAACCTTACACTGGATTTTAGCAACAACGAAAGAAGAAGGTGTGAATACAATAGTGAAAGAAATAACAGGCGACCCTGAGACCGTGGTTTTCAGAATTAAAAACTCAGCAGGGAAATGGGGAGCCTTGGTATAACCTAAAGAAGGGCAAACCATACCACACTATGTCACTATAACAGCAAACGGAGGGCAGAAAATTCGGAATCATAGAATCCTGGTGACCATGCCAGGGCGGAGGACAGTCTGCCTGACATGCGGACAAGATTCACATTGGTCTAATAAATGTCCAACTAAGTCAACAATGCCAACACAACCATAAACAGTCTAGATGAGTTTCCAGCCCTGCCAGGACTATTAAAAAGACAACCCATCCAGCCTGCCCCGCCCACCCAGGCAAAATCGAAACAAACTACGACCCCAAACCCAGATCCACCAACGACATCGACCAAGAAGAAAGACCAAAAGGAGGAGGAAGCCTCCTTTAGAAACGACAAAGAGGCAGATATGACAGAGGGTTTCAAGGAAGTCACACATAACAAGCCTCTGCCAGGACTGTTAAAAAGACAATCTCCTGAGAACAAAGCTCAACACAATCATACAAGAGACACCCAGTAAACAATACATGGCAATTGAACAAAATATACAGCGTAGCAGACAAATAGGCAAAATAATAGACATGCAAGGCAACATGCAAACAGAACCAACACAAATAACAGAAGCATTCATTCAATACTACACTCAACTGTTTACAGCAGAGACAATAGACGCACAGACACAAGACAAGTTTCTACAATACAGTAAAAAGCTGTCATATGAAGACAGAGACAGACTAGACACAGAACTAACACTGGCTGACATAACACACGCACTCAGCAAAATGAACAAGGACAAGACACCAGGGCCGGACGGTTTAACGATAGAATTCTACCAACACTTCTTGCCTATCGTAGGTGGTCTTCTTCTTAAAGTCTATCAAGACGCCTTTGATAAACAACAACTACCAGATAGCTGCAACATGTCTTACATCACACTCATACCCAAAGACAATACAGACAAAACACAGATGAAAAATTATAGACCAATATCACTACTGAACACATACTATAAAATACTTACCAATGCACTGACCCAGAAACTTAGACCCTACATGTCAAAGCTCATACACCCTGACCAACAATGCGGAGTACCACATAGGAACATACACCAACACACACATTTCATTAGAGACATCATCACATACACACATGTCCTTAGACCAGGAAAAAGCCTTTGACAGAATCTCCCACTCTTATCTACACAAGGCATTAACACAATGCAACTTAGGAATATACTTTAGGAGGTGGATAGAGATCTTGTACCGGAATCCTGAGAGTAAGGTGTTGGTTAACCACACACTCACTGCGGGGTTCCGGCTCACAAGATCGGTGAGACAAGGATGTCCTCTGTCGCCGCTCCTATGTGTACTGGTTTTAGAACCACTACTAGAAGCAATCAGACAAGACACCAACATCACAGGGACATTCATACCAGGCGGAAGAGAGCGGAAGTTGCTTGCATACGCAGACGACACCGTTTTCTTCCCCACCAACAAAACATCCATCACAAAGATACTCCATACATTTACACAATTTGGTAAAGGGAGTGGAGCCAAATTAAACATAAACAAATCACACATAATGGGTCTCGGAAACTGGCGGAATAAAGCCGATTTTCTTCCAGACCTAACAGCCACAGACAATATTAAGTTATATGGAAGATCATTTCCCAAGCAACTCCAGACAGATACACGCACAAACACGGCAAAACCTCACACACAAAATCATAGACACAGATACAAGTACAAGACATCTACCATTTTCGGCAGGAGCATCATTGTCAACACTTTCATTAACCCTAAAATTATATATTTAGTTACAGTACTAGACCCTCCAAGACAGAAAATCACAGACATTAACAAACATATCAGAGTTTCATCTTTGGCAACACAATTTACTGCATACAGCACAAGACACTCATACAGGACAAGAAACAAGGAGGAATAGCACTGAAAGACATACACACAAAGATTCAAGCGCTGAGAATCCAACATATAGGACACATCCTAATTTACCCAGAACAACACCCACTAGCACTCTACTATATAGAAATGAGACTGCAACACATTAGAAGAATACATATTAATACACTACACTACTTTGGAACTCTACCAGCGTTCTATAAGACATGTATACAAGCACTCCGAGGAAATGAGCACTTACTACACCAGACAACACGCCAAATCTACAAATATCTGGTTAAACAACAAGCACCCCCACTACAAGTTAGAATTAAAAGAGGAAAAACATACTATATACAAGTCTACACATGTACATTTACTAATCTCCACAACCCAAAAATAGCTCCCAAAGCGAAGGAAATTACATATCGTTTGATCTTTAACATGACACCTACTACCGAAAAACAACCACACAGGTCAAAACGAATATCACCATGTCAGCTCTGTAGACAAAACATACAAGAAACAGAAAACCACATTTTTTGCATGCCCAACAGTACAGACTGCACTAGACACTTAAAGACAACTAATTGAGATATTCACCAAAAAGAAGACATATGTACAAGGCAATATTTTTAAACACACTACTAAAAACCACAGAAAATAATCACATAAGATTGTTGACTGCACTAGCAGAGTACAGGTATGTGGTATAGTCCTGCAGAAATGCAGCAACATACAGGTTCAGAACATACAACATACATATAATACAGCACATGGTCCAAAACAAAATCACACAAATATTCAAAACCACTTAGACAAAAGGGAATATACACATTTCAAATTGTCTGTATGATTAGGATAAGGTATACAAACATAGAGATAAATCTAAATCGGTATTGGTTCGTGCATGCATAGATATGTCTGTACATATACGTATAAGTGGGTTTGCGTGTGTGTGGGTGTGGTGACAATATAATATAAATGTGTATGTATAATTGGTATGTATATATATCTGTCGGCAGTGTCTGTGTTGATATATATTTGACCCCTAGTCATGTGTGGATAAACGTATATTTTTCATTAAAAAAAAAATTACAGGGCACTAGAGCGTCATCCTGTAATTTGACATCAGGCCAACAACACCAACAATGTGAATCTTCACCTCGGCAGCTAAGTGACCCAGAAATTACAAAGAAGCCACATTTAAATGGGAATGATAATTTAAAGTTTATTGCCCACGCTCACGGCATTCAGTGTACTGCTGTCTCCAGAAAGCATGAGATAGATCAATATAAAATGTGTGTGTGTGAGAGGGGGGAGAGGGAGAAATAGACAGGTGTTGCATGCATTCCGCTTGTGGAAATGGAAATGAAGCATATGCAAGGCATGTATGTTTGCATGCACTATACCATAAATGTCAGATTATCATAACTGTATATATGTATGTATTTGTTTTATTCACACATGTGACACGTAACACTAACAAACGGCAACGCTCTGTAATATACACAAACAAAAGAAACACACATTACACCTTGTAAATATACATTGCTTTGTATGAAATAAACGTTTAAAAAAAAAAAAGAAGAAAAAATATATAATAGCCGCGTTTAGAAGGTACTTCGTGTTTGCTTGGCTAGAAATAATTAACAATGGCCCCTCCATCATATTCTGACTTAGGAAAAGCAGCAATAGATGTTTTCAGCAAAGGCTACAACTGGGGTTTTTTCAAGTTTGATGCCAAAACAAAAACACAAAACAATGTTGAATTCAAAGCTGCCATCAGTTCTAATAGAGACACTGGCAAAGTTGCCGGAAATCTAGAAACCAAATACAAGTGGTCTGAGTATGGTTTGACATTTACTGGAAAGTGGAAGACAGAAAATGTACTCAGCCCAGAAATTAAAATTGAAGATCAGCTTGCAGAAGGATTGGAGCTTGCATTTGATACCTCATTTGCTCTACAGACAGGAAAGAAGAGTGGAAAGATCAAGAGTGCCTACAAAATTGACTACGTCCACCTCAATGCTGATGTAGACTTTGACTTTGATGGACCAACTATCCATGGAGCAGCTATCTTGAGATATGAAGGATGGCTTGCGGGTTACCAGTTGTCTTTTGACACCTCAAAGTCAAAACTGACCAGCAACAACTTCAGCTTTTGTTACGGTGCTGGTGACTTCTCATTCACAACCCATGTCAATGACGGACAAGAGTTTGTAGGTTCCATCCACCAGAAGGTGAGCGACAACCTGGAGGCTGCAGCCACCTGGCTTGGGCTGCTGGCACTGGCAACACAGCTTTTGCCATTGGTGGAATGTACAAGCTGGACAGTGATGCCTCTTTCAGCGAAAAGGTGAACAATCAAAGTCACATAGGTCTGGCTACACCCAGACATTGAGAGATGGAGTGAAGCTGACTATTTCCTCTTTGATAGATGGCAAGAACATCAACCAGGGAGGTCACAAGATTAGTCTTGGACTGGAGTTTGAAGCCTAAGTATGAGACAGCACAAGAGACAGTACAGAGTTTGGGAGCTGGTATTCAATTTAACCTGGCTAATTTCTACTGCGTGTAATGACCGCTACCCAGATTCATTGATACGTGTGCATCGTTTGTATGCACAGTGTAGTCATGTGTTCCTGATAGCTGAATGTAATTATATATTTAGTTTTCTCTGGGCATATTTACAATACAGCGTATGATCATGTTAAACACTCCTAACCTCTTCTGTTTTTTTGTTTTTTTTTTTTTAAATCATCTCATTCAAGGCAGGTTTGAATTAATTATTCAAATTGACAACCTAAGAAAGTATTGTAATTGAACTACTAGCTAACCTGTTATTTATATGTCAGATGTTAATTAGAAGAACCAGATCTGTGAGAATATTAACCTAGGTAGATCATCTCTTGATGGTCAGGTATTGTTGCTTTGATTTCCTAAGTTTGATTACGTATGCATCAGCTTATTTGTGTAAAGATCTGCATCTGAATTCTCCCCCCCCCCCCCCCCCGGGAGGAATTTTAGGATTTCCAGGGGGAATTAAGATTATTTAAAGATCGCGTTAATCCAAGAACTGATTACACCCTGACCTAGGTGTTTAACGTCTTTCTCCGTAATCCCGTATATTCTCGTGAGTAACGTAACCTGCGCGAGAATCGGTAGTGGTTCTCGCCGCGTTGGTAACTTACGGGGTATGTGAGCCGGTCGCTCAGACTGCAATGGCAAACTACTGAGCGTAATCTTGCCTAGTACATCAGCTGAAAATGCTGATGTTGACTGCAACGTCCTGTAAGGGATATGCAACAACAAATAAAGACCCCCAAATCACGTAGACGTCTAGACTTGCTCACCACTGACCCATCGGTGTAGATGACTATGTCACCTTGATGTGTGTTGATCTGGATCAGCTGTTGCACTTCAAACTCAGTGCGGCCCGCTGCCCATTCTCTGCACTCACGACCCAGTGTTATTATTACATTGTGCCAGTCCGTCATGTCTTCCGGAACTTCAACCCACTCTCTTTCACTCTCTTTTGCCTGTGCCATCCAGGACCTGCCTCGTCTTAGTCTATGACCCTTTACCTTATCCATTGCTGCATGCAGCAGGTGATCCCTGTCTGCGGCAACTCTCAGGTACCATTTGGCCTGAAGGACCCTATGCCTATCCGTCATTGTTGGTAGCGCCAGGATATGCCTCATGCATATAATTGGTGTGTCCTTTGTGCACCCCAGGATTAACCGAGGATTTGCCACAGGACACATAATCAGACTGTAACTTGTACAATTATTACTTTGACTTTTTGCTGGTTGTTGGAAATGAGGACGGGGCGCCTATGAGAATGTCCCGAATGGGCCTTCGCTTGAATAATAGAAAGACAGAAGTCATGGTGATATCACAGAAACAGACTTACCTAAATGTGCAATTAGGTAAATGAGGTTATTTTGGAGCGAGTGCAAGCCCACGCTAGGTCGGTATGGCACATGATGATGATGATGATTTCCGGTAGGTGACAAGGGAGAGCAGACGATGCCGGTGTCTCTGTTGTGGCGTTGTTGACGAGATCAGAGTTGTGTGGGGATTTCAATTATTTCAGTTTCAGTTGTTAGCTGTCGACTGTACATTCACACCAGACATTTCAAGTAAGCTTTATTATTATCTGTGTAAGCAGTAGCTGTCAATTGTAAGTTAGCTGTGTTTGTTTTTAAATGTAAACAAAATAATGCAGTCAACGTCGCTAAATAAATTAGTATATGTTTACAAATACATATTATATATTTACTATATACCTTGGTCAGTATTTAAAAATTGGGTTTTTACTTATGAAATCATACTAGTTAGATAGAGCTTGACAAGACGAATCCAACGGTATCTCAACGAAGAGTATGCGTTAATTCTAAGCGGAGTTATAAATTTTTTGGTGACGTAATTTAATACCAGGAAGTGCAATGATAACCTAAGAGATAGATAAGTAAGATTTTATCGCGGCCATAAAATTGGAAGCTGAGAAATTCTGCCTTCTATTACCGTGGGCACTCTTCCGATTGACGGGTCTAAATAGTCCCGCAGTGAATAATTTTATATAACTAAAACTAACCCTAAACCCTAACTTATTCACTGCGGGACTATTTAGACCCGTCAATCAGAAGAGTGCCTTACCATGGCTTGTTTATTTTTAAACGGACAACGTAGTGCCATATATCATTGCGTCCGGGGCGGCGAGGCCTAACTTGACGTATTATTTATTTTTCGATAGGATGTGCCCCTGACCTAATTAACAATTTAAAATGGCTGCCAATTGTTTATTATTTGCCTTCTATTACTGTGGCTTGTTTATTTTTAAACGGACAACATAGTGCCATATATCATTGCGTCCGGGGTGGCGAGGCCTAACTTGACGTATTATTTATTTTTCGATAGGATGTGCCGTGATCTCATTAACAATTAATGATCCTGCCTCAAAAATAAATGAAAATGTACTTACATTTCCTTGATCTGTTCACTATATACACTGCATTATCTTTCTATTGTTGATAACATTTCCTGCAATATATTAGTTAGTCTTTTCTCTTGAGCCAAAGGCGGCGCATAGGGCAGTAGTCCCATGTATATTAATTAAATGCCATGTGAAATGTTTGTCGTTAGTGAAAGAACAATTCATGAAAATGTACTCATATTGTCTTAATGTACCAACTGCATTGCAACAGCTTTCTTTTGTTGTTTAAATATCATGCATTAATGTAAGTAAATAACTTTGTAACTGCTGTATAAATTAAGCAGTAGTTAATTAATTATTAACATATTAAATTTTTTTTTTAAATAAGTAAATAAAATAATCGCTAATAATGGATTTCTACTTCTGCTCAATAATTTCACTGTTCTGTATCTAGAAGTGAGCAATTAATAATTAAATACTAACTTTAAAAAACCCATAACTTATTTCACAATATTTTATTTAAATTTAAATAATTAAGTACTGGTGCTCTGCTAAGAAATAAGTAAAGTACTCCAGGTTTACAGAGACGGGTCTGAAAACTGGGTTTCAAAATTATTTTCAGTCATGTCAAATGCTGAAATATTATACAAGTACACAGATACATTACTGCTACAAATGATACTTGTATTCTGTTTAAGTTTAGTAGTTAAATTACCAGTTCTAATCTTATATATAAATTAGGATGTGCGTATCTCTGTCTGTATGTATGTATGTATGGCCTTTATTTGTTCGCGAACGGCCCATCCGATTGAGATGAAATTTTCTACACGCCTTCCTTTCATTCCAGAGCTGTCAACTGTGATATTTTGTTAGTGTGAAATCGCCTGCTTACTCAGTATTATTTCATTTTTCATTTTTCATCATAATTTCATATATCTCAGGGGACCTAACTCTGTAAAAGTTATTTCAAGGGGCATAACTTTTCTGTATAACTTATAGTCATATTGTGGCATCGTTTTCAAAGATTTATAAACTCTTTGTCCATAGTTATGTACCGGCATATGAGTTATAATAAATAATGATACAATCTGTAAGGCATTTTCAAAGTTTTCATAAAAATGATGCACAATGCATAACATTGTAACTCATCTTTTTTTGCTTAAGAAGTTACTGTAGTCATGCAGGTGATTAGAAAGAGTTTTCATTAAAAATAATGGATGGTGTGTGGTAGAACGTTCTTTTAAGTTACATTTTTTGTTGTTGTATGAATTTAATGAAGCCGGACAGGGTCAGGCAGACAGATAGACAGACAGACAGACAGATAGACAGTCGGGAACAGGAACTTATATGACTACTTATATAAATTAAATGAGATGCTTCACACCAGGAGCTGGGCGATGTCGGGCCGGGTCAGACAGACAGACAGACAGATAGTCGGTAACGGGAACTTATATGACTACTTATATGAATTAAATGAGATGCTTCCCACCAGGGACTGGGCGAAGCCGGGCAGGGTCAGCTAGTCTTATATATAAAAGGCAATGTGTGTGGATGTGTATGTCTGTATGTATGTCCTTTATGCGTTCGCGATTGAGATGAAATTTTCTACACTTCTTCCTCTCATTCCAGCGCTGCCAACTGTCATATTTTTTTTTTGGTCTTCTTCCTCCTCCTCCCTCCTCCCCCTCCCTAAATACGTACGTAAATATATGATGATGATGATGAAAGAATCCCCGAACCAAAACGCTAGGAAAAGCGGAGAAAATGACGTGACTACACAGAATCGTCACACGGCAATCATCATCATCATCAAGTGCCGTGCCGGCTGGCGTAGGCGTTCATGGTTCTCCATAGATCTCAGTCTTTGGTTTTCTGGATCAACTCTGCTGCTGATATATATGCCTCCATGCCACGGCAATATCAATAACAATTCATCTTTTTATGTGTAAGGAAGTTGTCTACAGTCCTCCTCTTCCTCCTCCCTTTCCTTCCTCCTCCTCCTCCCTCTACCTCTACCTCCTTCCTCCACCCTCCTCCTCCTCTTCCTCCCTCCTCCTCCTCTTCCACCTCCCTTTCCTTCCTCCCTCTCCTCATTCTCCCTCCTCCTCCTCCTC